>JACEEZ010011781.1:642500-655000 GCA_016584305.1 Chionoecetes opilio
TCGAATCACCACGAATCCTCTACGAATCGCCACAAACCCTCCACGAATCACCACGAGCATTCACGAACCCTCCACGAATCACCACGAATCACCACGAACCCTCCACGAATCACCACGAACATTTGCGAATCACCACGAACTCTCCACGAATCACCACGAATCACCACGAACATTCACGAATCACCACGAACTCTCCACGAATCACCACGAATCACCACGAACATTCACGAATCACCACGAACTCTCCACGAATCACCATGAATCACCACCAACATTCACGAATAACTACGAACCCTAAACGAATCATCACGAATCACCACGAATATATACGAACCCTCCACGAATCACCACGAACCCTCCACGAATCACCACGAATCACCACGAGCATTCACGAACCCTCCACGAATCACTACGAACCCTCCACGAACACGCCACGAATCACAACGAACTCTTCACGTATCCTACACAAACACTCCACGAACACCACGAATCACCAAGAACCCTCCACGAATCCTCCACGAACCCTCCACGAATCACCACGAATCACCACGAACCCTCCACGAATCCTCCACGAACCCTCCACGAATCACCACGAACATGCAAGAATCATCACGAACCCTCCACGAATCACCACGAACATTCACGAACCCGCCACGAATCACCACGAACATGCAAGAATGATGTCTCAGAACTCCCCCTCAAGCGCTTGTCTTCCCTGATACTCCCTCAAGTAGTAACTCAAGCGCGTCACTTGTCCTCTCCTGGCGACGTTGAAGGCTCATTTTATAGACATTTTATGACAGGGAAAGGAGGAGGAGGAGGAGGAGGAGAGGGAGGAGAGGAGGAGAGGAGGAGGAGAGGAGAACAGGAGGAGGAGGAGAGGAGGAGGAGGAGGAGAGGAGAGGAGGAGGAGGAGGAGGAGGAGGAGGGAGACAGGAGAGGAGAGGAGGAGGAGGAGGAGAGGAGAGGAGGAGGAGGAGGAGGAGGAGGAGACAGAGGAGGAGGAGGAGCAGGAGGAGAAGGAAGGAGAGAGGAGACAGGAGGAGGAGGAGGAGGAGGAGGACAGGAGGAGGAGGAGGAGGAGGAGGAGGAGGAGGAGGAGGAGGAGAGGAGGAGGAGGAGGAGGAGAGGAAACAGGAGGAGGAGGAGGGAGGAGGAGACAGGAGGAGGAGGAGACAGGAGGAGGAGGAGGAGGAGGAGGAGGAGGAGGAGGAGGAGGCAGAAAGGTGATGTATGGAGATGTAAAAGTGATGATGGTTAGGAAAGATGATGACATAGATGATGACATAGACGCATAATAGAGGGAAGTGCGTGGAGGAAGATTGATGGGAATTGGAATAGCTAGGAAGAGGAGAAAGAGAAAAGGGTGTAGAAGGAATTGGAAGTACGTAGGAAGAAGAAGAGAATGAGTATAGAAGGAATGATTAGGAATAGAAGTGGAAAAAGTGTATAGAAGGAATGAAGGAAGGAATGGAGGAAGGTTGATGGGAATTGGAATAGCTAGGAAGAGGAGAAAGAGTAAGAGTGTAGAGGAATGGAGAGGAGGGTGTAAAAGAGTTTAGAAGAGGAAGGAAAGAGTTTAGAAGAGGAAGGAAAGAGTTTAGAAGAGGAAGGAAAGAGTTTAGAAGAGGAAGGAAAGAGTTTAGAAGAGGAAGGAAAGAGTTTAGAAGAGGAAGGAAAGAGTTTAGAAGAGGAAGGAAAGAGTTTAGAAGAGGAAGGAAAGAGTTTAGAAGAGGAAGGAAAGAGTTTAGAAGAGGAAGGAAAGAGTTTAGAAGAGGAAGGAAAGAGTTTAGAAGAGGAAGGAAAGAGTTTAGAAGAGGAAGGAAAGAGTTTAGAAGAGGAAGGAAAGAGTTTAGAAGAGGAAGGAAAGAGTTTAGATGAGGAAGGAAAGAGTTTAGAAGAGGAAGGAAAGAGTTTAGAAGAGGAAGGAAAGCGTTTAGAAGAGGAAGGAAAGATAATAGAATAGGAGAAAGAGTAAATAAGAGGAAAGAAAGAGTTTAGAAGAGGAAGGAAAGAGTTTAGAAGAGGAAAGAAAGAGTTTAGAAGAGGAAGGAAAGAGTTTAGAAGAGGAAGGAAAGAGTTTAGAAGAGGAAGGAAAGAGTTTAGAAGAGGAAGGAAAGATAATAGAATAGGAGAAAGAGTAAATAAGAGGAAAGAAAGAGTATATAAGAGGAGAAAGAGTGTATAGGCAATGAAAGACGACGAAAGAAATCTTGCTGTGAGTTTAGAATTTTACATGAAGACTAAAACAGGGAGAATTTATTGCTAATCCTCCTTAAGCATATACGAAGAGATGCTGTAGATTGTATTTTGATTTAGTTGGGCGTAGTTTTAATGGTGAAAATATGGTGGAAGTTGATGATAATAGGAGGAACAATAGTCTTATCTGTCTATGGGTATATTTCTGTCTATTGGGTTTGTGTCTATTATCTATTATTAGCTAGTATTGTGTCTATTATTACTATTGTTTCTCTTCATAATAGTTCATGGGAAGGAAATAAATCATGAAAATAATGATAAGAAATGGGATGGAAATATATATGGGAAATAGATGAAGATTCTGTGATAGGGTTGAAAGAGAATGTTGCTTGCCTAGTGGGTGTTAATGGGTAAGTTAATGGTGTTAATGGGTGTTAAATAAGGGAGTGGAGAGAGAGAGAGAGAGAGGAGAGAGAGAGAGAGAGAGAGAGAGAGAGAGAGAGAGAGAGAGAGAGAGAGAGAGAGAGAGAGAGAGAGAGAGAGAGAGAAAGAGAGAGAGAGAGAGGGTAGAACAGTGCTAATTAGGTTATGTTTCTTAGTAATGACCCCATCTTCCTATCCCTTCAGCCCTCCCTTCCTTCCTCTCAACATTGTAATATTACCTCACCTCCTCCTCCTCCTCCTCTCCTCCTCCTCCTCCTCCTCCCTCCCCTCCTCCTCTCTCCCTCCTCCTCCTCCCCTCCTCCCTCGCTGTCTATATGGTCCTAACCTCCTATGACCAACACAAACAAACCCTAATGACTCGAACATGGACTCTCTCTCTCTCTCTCTCTCTCTCTCTCTCTCTCTCTCTCTCTCTCTCTCTCTCTCTCTCTCTCTCTCTCTCTCTCTCTCTCTCTCTCTCTCTCTCTCTCTCTCTCTCTCTCTCTCTCTCTCTCTCTCTCTCTCTCTCTCTCTCTCTCTCTCTCTCTCTCTCTCTCTCTCTCTCTCTCTCTCTCTCTCTCTCTCTCTCTCTCTCTCTCTCTCTCTCTCTCTCTTTTCTCTCTTTTCTCTCTCTTCTCTCTCACACACACACATCCTCACTACTGTCACAATACCGTCGCCTTCCTCCCCTTTACTATCGCATATATGGCTCTCTCTACACCTTCAGTAGGACCTTTGACGTCCATAGTAGTAGTGGGAATAATATACTGACGGAGAGAAGGGGAGGTGAAGGCCTTATAGAGGAAGGTATTGTAGTTCGGTTATGACGCTAAAACACGTTACAGATAGATATATAGATAAATATATTAGTGAGGCCTTATAGAGGGAGAGGTACTGTAGTTAGGTTATGACGCTAAAACACGTCACTTATAGATAGATAGATTAGTGAGGCCTTATAGAGGGAGGTACTGTAGTTAGGTTATGACGCTAAAACACGTCACTTATAGATAGATAGATAGATAGATAGATAGATTAGTGAGGCCTTATAGAGGGAGGTACTGTAGTTAGGTTATGACGCTAAAACACGTCACAGATAGATAGATAGATAGATATATTAGTGAAGCCTTATAGAGGGAGGTACTGTAATTAGGTTATGACGCTAAAACACGTCACTTATAGATAGATAGATAGATAGATAGCTATATTAGTGAGGCCTTATAGAGGGAGGTACTGTAATTAGGTTATGACGCTAAAACACGTCATATATAGATAGATAGATAGATAGATAGATTAGTGAGGCCTTATAGAGGGAGGTACTGTAGTTAGGTTATGACGCTAAAACACGTCACTTATAGATAGATAGATAGATTAGTGTCCTTAAAAATACTAAAAAGAAATTACATAATTATCAAATCACTCATGGACCAGAAATTTACTCTAATCAGTAATTAACAAAAGTATCAAGTGTCTATAAAAAAATATTACATGGGAAACGTTGTGGACGCCTTAGTATTTTTCACATTAATATTATACTTCCATGCAATATAGATGGCATTTCCTATCAGCTCAGCTCGATCTAGAAATCCAACAACACTACTAAAATAAAATATTCAAAACTAACAACGCACTTAACCCTTTGAGACCCAGAACGTATTTTGCATTGTAATGTGGCTACCATTAACCCTTTTTTAGTGATATAAGTAACATGTAATAGATATAACCTGTTTAGTGTAGTTGTCGACTAACTAATGTGGTATATTAAGTTGCTTTTCGTAATTGTATGGCTAGCAACAGACAATTTTATATGGGAAAGGAAATATTTGGGCGTGAATTGGGGTGAATTAAGATACATACAAATAAGATCACATTCTGACAAATTACAAGTAAAAAATAGAAAAGACATGTATAAGTGTTTATAATAATGTATACGATGTGTTTTGTATGTAGTCTCCCATTCGTACTTGGTGCTTGGGTTGTTCAAGGGATTTATATAGGGCATGGCACGTCCTATTGTGTTGGGTAGAGTATGTGGCGTGTGCTGAAGGGGTTACAATAAGGTTTGAGTTACTGCATAGTGGGAGTGTCAGGGAATAGATGTACTGTTGTGTTGTGTTGTGTTGGTGAGGAGAAGAGAGGTGGTGTAGGATAGTGAGACTTAGGGTATTACAGGGTTGTATGGGAAGGAATAAATGGGAAAGGAATGAGATGAGAGAGTGGGGGAAGGGAGAGAAAGGGAAGCAGGAAGGTATAGGGATGAAGGAAAGAAGGAAGGAAAGGAAGAGTGAGGGAGAGGAAGAGAATGAAGGGAAGAGGAGAGGAGGGAGGTGATGTTAAAGGGTTGAAAGGGAAACGTTAACTCCTTCACACCCAAATCGTTCCTTTGCTATATAATCGTCTGTTGTTAGCCATAAGATTATAAAAAGTAACTGAATATACCAAATTAGCTAGTGGACAAGGATACTAAATAGGTCATAGCTATAGAATATTGCTTATATCTATAATAATATAAGCGAAAGTGTGTGTGTGTGTGTGTGTGTGTGTGTGTGTGTGGTGTGTGTGTGTGTGTGTGTGTGTGGTGTGTGGTGTGTGTGTGTGTGTGTGTGTGTGTGTGTGGTGTGTGTGTGTGTGTGTGTGTGTGTGTGTGTGTGTGTGTGTGTGTGTGTGTGTGTGTGTGTGTGTGTGTGTGTGTGTGTGTGGTATAGGTTCCGCCCCCGTGGTGCAATCCCATCATATGGCACAGTTTTGGAACCAGGTTGACTAGGGGAAGGTTTTAAGTCCACTTATGTGATGATCTGATCATTTTTTTTTTTTTTTTTTAGCAGCCTATTAGCGAGAATTGTGAAAAAAAAAGTGGGTTGCGAGAATTGAGGAAATCTTGATGTAGGGGGATGGGTAATGGGTGAGTGAATGGGTGGGGTGATGGGTAAAGGGTGTGGGGTGATGGGTGAGTGAATGGGTGGGGGGTGATGGGTTGGGGGTGATGGGTGATGGGTGAGGGAATAGGTGGGGGGTGATGGGTAATGGGTGAGTGAATGGGTGTGTGGTGATGGGTAATGGGTGAGTGAATGGGTGGGGGGTGATGGGTAATGGGTGAGTGAATGGGTGGGGGATGATGGATAATGGGTGAGTAAATGGGTGGGGGGTGATGGTAATGGGTGAGTGAATGGGTGGGGGGTGATGGGTAATGGGTGAGTGAATGGGTGGGGGGTGATGGGTAATGGGTGAGTGAATGGGTGGGGGGTGATGGGTAATGGGTGAGTGAATGGGTTGGGGGTGATGTGAATGGGTTGGCGTTAATACATACATTTCTACATCCATGATTTCAGGAAAGTTAGAAGGGACTATCTGGAGAGTCTGTGTTTGGTGGGCCGAAGGCCCACCAATAGCCTTCCGCAGGAGCTAGCCAAAAAGTCCGCCCGGAGGGCGGCTTTGCGGCTAGTTTATTATAATCATGAAATGGTACCCAATATACAATGGAATTTAAGTTCTGGGCTTCAAGGGTTTAAGCTTTAACCCCTTTATACAACCCTTTAACCGTTAAAGGGCTGTATGGGATAGGTTAAGAGTCAAAAACTATTATTGGAATATTGCTACACACGGCCAGGAAACGGAGGAATTAAAAGTTTGTTATCAGGGAAATAAAAAAATGTGTGGTGTGCTGTATAGGAATTGTTATGGCTTTTTTGTTACATTGGAGCCTAGAGCGCCTTTAGAGTTTTTTTCTTATTATTATCTATCTTTTATCTATCGTTCTTATATTATCTATCTTTTTTATCTTTTGTAGTAAGAATTGTGATTTTTTTTTTTTATGTTGTAGCCTATAGCGCCTGTAAGCGATTTTTTATGTTCCTTCCAAGGCCTTTATCTTCCTTCTTTGGGTTTTATTTCCCTTCCATAGCCTTTATCTTCCTTCTTTAGCCTTTATCTTCCTTCTTTAGCCTTTATCTTCCTTCTTTAGCCTTTATCTTCCTTCCATAGCCTTTATATTCCTTCCATAGCCTTTATCTTCCTTCCATAGCCTTTATCTTCCTTCCATAGCCTTTATCTTCCTTCCATAGCCTTTGTCTTCCTTCCATAGCCTTTATCTTTCTTCCATAGCCTTTATCTTCCTTCCATAGCCTTTATCTTCCTTCCATGGCCTTTATCTTCCTTCCATAGCCTTTATCTTCCTTCCATAGCCTTTATCTTCCTTCCTTAGCCTTTATCTTCCTTCCATAGCCTTTATCTTCCTTCCATAGCCTTTATTTTCCCTTTCCCCATAGCCTTTATCTTCTTCCATAGCCTTTATCCCCTTCCTTAGCCTTTATCTTCCTTCCATAGCCTTTATCTTCCTTCCATAGCCTTTATCTTCCTTCCATAGCCTTTATCTTCCTTCCATAGCCTTTACCTTCCTCCATAGCCTTTATCTTCCTTCCATAGCCTTTATCTTCCTTCTTTAGCCTTTATCTTCCTTCTTTAGCCTTTATCTTCCTTCTTTAGCCTTTATCTTCCTTCCATAGCCTTTATCTTCCTTCCATAGCCTTTATCTTCCTTCCATAGCCTTTATATCCTTCCATAGCCTTTATCTTCCTTACTAGCCTTTATCTTCCTTCCTTACCCTTTTATCTTCCTTCCATAGCCTTTATTTTCCCTTCTTTAGCCTTTATCTTCCTTCCATAGCCTTTATCTTCCTTCCATAGCCTTTATCTTCCTTCCATAGCCTTTATATTCCTTCCATAGCCTTTATCTTCCTTCCATAGCCTTTATCTTCCTTCCATAGCCTTTATCTTCCTTCCATAGCCTTTATCTTCCTTCCATAGCCTTTATCTTCCTTCCATAGCCTTTATCTTCCTTCCATAGCCTTTATCTTCCTTCCATAGCCTTTATCTTCCTTCCTTAGCCTTTATCTTCCTTCCTTAGGCCTTTATCTTCCTTCCATAGCCTTTATCTTCCTTCCTTAGCCTTTATCTTCCTTCCTTAGGCCTTTATCTTCCTTATTCTTTATCTTCCTTTTCTTCCTTTCTTCCTGGCTCTTCCTTCTTTAGGTCTTTTATCAGTGTTAATGTTTGTTTACCTCGCTTTCCCGCCACAGCAACCATGAAAATTGGCGGTTTTCTCGCCTAATAACCATGGAGAGTGGCGGGTTGGGCGGGTTCTGGGTACGGCGTCCCTATATACAACTCAAGTGGGTGCGAATAAGAGTATCTCAGCGTGTAATGTCGGGGGAAAAGCGCCGTTACCCTGACTAATAACCGGCTAATATCATAAGTAACAAGAATATATTTTCGACGCGACAATACACGTCAAGAATTTTCCGCTGAGGCGTCGTTCTTTGTGTTTTGTCTGACGTACTTTAGAATTTTCTCCTTTTTGACACTCGACGCGAAATTGCATGTACGCGCGACAAGCAGTGGAGTGAAGGGATACAGAGAGAGAGAGAGAGAGAGAGAGAGAGAGAGAGAGAGAGAGAGAGAGAGAGAGAGAGAGAGAGAGAGAGAGAGAGAGAGAGAGAGAGAGAGAGAGAGAGAGAGAGAGACTGTCAGCAAAGAATCTTTCAAAACATTATATTGTATCTATGTCTTCAACTCATCATTATACTCATCACAACCATCACTGTTATTCATCATCATTGTCATCATTATCTTCACTTGTATCTCATTATCAATATACATAATTTAGTAAAAACTCTTATTTACCTACCATCCTTGTACCTCTTATTTATTATTTTACCTTAATCAACTAAGTTATTAAGTTATTAAGTATTTTTAAGTCTCTCTCTCATTGTCAAATTACAAGAAAGTTGTTAGTTGTTAGTAAATAAACGTGTCATTGTGGAATATTTACATGTTTTTCAACGAGAAGACTGAACTGTATAACTTTTATTTTTTTTTTTATTTATATTGCATTTCCATTGTAGGAAGGCACGGGCTTTCTAAGAGCCCGTCAGTGTTAAGCAGTTAGATGTCACAGTAGTTATTGATATTGATATATTTATTTGGCCATGTAGTTTTGTACATATGAACATATTACATATAGTGATAAAGCCAGGTCCAATAAGCCGAAGCTTTTATAGGATCTGAAAGCTATAATACATAATAACATAGCAAGGGACTGGTCAGGCCTTTTTGAAAAATAAACATTTTATGGATGATAATATGGAAGTTAAAAATAGTAAACCAATCATTTTAAATGCATAAAAAAAAAAAATCTTAATAACCATAAAAAAAAAAAAAAAAACACAATATACATTTTATGGTTGTAAGAGTTTATAAATTTTCATTGTTTTTTGTCAAGCATGCTCCTTTCAAGTTACGTTTGAAAGATTTTAAGTTTTCATCAGTAATAAAATGTTCTGGTAAGTTGTTCCAGCTTTAGTTCCTCTTGACAAGATACTCTGTTGTGCATGTGATGTCCTGCACAATGTATACGTAAATCATGTGGTCTTCGGGTTACATTGTAGGGTATTGCTCTAAAGCCAAGGTCTAAAGGTAAAGAGTGTATGGATTTATGTACAAAAAGATTGGTTTGAAGGAGTATGATATCTGGAAGCTTTAATAACTTGGTCTCGGAAAATACTGATGGTATGGTCATAACGATTTTTAAAGAACATAACCGTAACAACTTTTTCTGACTAATAAAGAGGCTGTCAATGAAGGTTTTATAGCACCTCCCCATAAAGATGAACAATATAAAAGATGTGGTATATTAGGGTAAAATAACTTGTAGTAAACATTTTACATTCAAATAGTGCCTTAGTCTGTAAAGTATGCCTGTGTAAAAACGATACCCTAGATTTCACCATATAAATATGTTCTTTCCATTTAAACTTACTATCTATATATATCCCTAAAAATTTTAAAATTTCAAAAACCTCATGTAATGATAGATTATTTTTCTTTATTTGTGTTTTGTACTGGCTGAGTCATAAGGGGACTGGAAACCATAAAGCAGGTTTTATTAATATTTAAAGTTAATTTGTTGCTCTTAATTCCAATTTGAAACTTTATTTAATTCTTCATTCAATGTAATTGTAATATTTTCAAGATTTTTGGGCCCTTTAATAAAGATTGTGGTATCATCAGCGAAAGTATGAATTCAAGTTTATTACTGCTACGAATGATGTCATTTATGTATATTAAAAAAGCACAGGACCAAGAATTGAACCCTGGGGTACTCCACATGTGATGTCATTATAAGGAGATGATGTATTATTATATGATGTATATTGCTTTTTATGACTTAAATAACTTTGAAAACCCGTTGTGAGCACTACCACTATTCCATAGATAGATAATTTGTGTAATAAGATTTTGTGAGAAATTGTGTCAAATGCTTTTGTGGGGGTCACAAAAAACTGTTTTTTGTAGCATTTTATTGTCCAGTGCATTGTAAATGTTCTGACAGATATGGTAGACTGCTAATTCAGTGGAAAAAATGGGGGCGGAATCCATGTTGAGTTTGGGGTTAAAAATTTAGTGTTTTGAGAGGTAACCCATTAATCTCATTACCATTATTTTTTCAAAAACTTTACTAAAGCTTGGCAATATTGAAATTGGTCTATAATTTTGCATTAAAGAATGTCACCTTTCTTGAAAAAAAGGAACAATTCGAGCAAATTTTTATTCGATCTGGAAAGGTACCCTCTTGAAATGATTTATTTATATGAATACTAAATGGTGAAATTATTTCAGAGCATTCTTTTATTATTTTCATATTTATTTCATCATGGCCAGGAGATGTAACTTTTATATTTGCAAATTACTGATTTAATTTCAGCTGGTGTTGTAGGTCTTAAATAAAAAGAAAAAAGGGGGTGGTTCTGGAAGATATATGTTAAATGGCTCTTGTGTATCTTGAATGTTATTAGCAAGTGTGCTACCTATACTGCTGAAATGATTATTAAAAGAACCCAGCAACATTTTGATTATCATGAAATTTTATCGCCCTTGACAAGAAAAGAAGGTGATATCCTAGTTTTATTTTTTACCCAGTTAGTTAACGGGGGGGAGGGTATGAGGCGACGTCTTCAGCAAGGACATTTAGGAGAACAGCACCAAGACTGAGGCTGCCGTTGCGACTTCCCTTGGGTTAAGTTGTGTGATGGTAGAGGCGCAGCCGGGCGGGGGAAGGGCATGCAGGACATAGTGTAGTAGTTGTGATTCCTCCACCTCTAGGCAGTGTTCGCATGGTTGGGCCCCTTCATTTTGTCATTTGGGTTGTTTCCCAGGGAGCCCAGGCGGAGGCGATGCGGGCTGGTGAGGGTGCGTGGATCCATCGTAAAACGGGAAAAAAGGGTTAAAATCGAGTGACGGCTCCAATAGCGGAGATTGAACCCCTGCAGAAGGTTTAAAAGCCCCCGTGTAAGTCTCTTCACTGCAGCAGCACATAACTTGATGAGGAAGGCTGGGGGAAAGCCGGACGAGACAGGCCTTTTTGGTGGGGTAGTCGAGCCGCTTGGCCCCGCCGCTATTCCCCCGCGATCCCTACATGCCCGGGCACCTTTTTAAACCTTGGCAAGAAAATTTATGTATAACTTGAATATGACTTTTGCTTTGTTTTAATTTGCAAAAATACGTAAGATGGAAAAATAGATTTTGACCCCTTCAACGCCCAGTTTTTCCCATTAATGTATAAAAAGTCTGTTTTTTAGCCATAAAATAAAAAAAAAGGGATTTAAAATATCCCAAACTAGCTAGTGGACAAGCATACAAATAGGGTTTTTCATAAAATCTTTTCTTTTATTCGCAAAATCGTCTTATGGGATCCCCCAAATTTCAATGGAATTAAGTTCGGGGGGTGAAGGGGATTGTGTATAGGTTATGTTTTGGGGAGTTTTTTTTTCCATAGGGAGGAACAAAAAATGATTTTTTAAGGAAAAAATGGGAAATAAAGGGAAATTGCCAAACAAAATGGTGAATTTCATCTATATACCATATATATATATATATATATATATATTTATGTTTGTGTGTGTCAATAGTAACGGTGTGTTTTTCCTCCCCAGGTGACGAGACAAAGGTGTGATGCGGGCCAATCTCTCCTTGATTACAGGTAAGTGTCTGTCTCACCTGTTCTATCCCTCTACATCCCACTTTTCTTTTGACAATTCAGTATTTCTTTGCCTATACATTGTACACTATTACCTAGTATTTCTTCAACACTATACAAAGTATTGACAGGCGGGGAAATGGTCTTATGAATTCGGGAGAACGTGAAGTCTTAAATTATTTCAAGCAATAGTTTAGAAGGACATAATATTATAAGTTTGAAGGAACGTAAATATTCACGTATTTCAAGCTCAAGTTTTTTTTTTTTTTTTTTTTTTTTTTTTTTTTTTTTTTTTTTTTTTTTTTTTTTTTTTTTTTTAATCACAATGAACTGGCCAAGGGCACAACAAAAATGGGTAACACAAAACCCGCTTACTTGCCAGTCCCTGTAAGGAAAACAGTAAGAGAATAAAATAGAAAAGAGGGGTGAGCCAATTTAGTTCGGGAGGTGTCTTGTTACTCTTCTTTTGAAAAGATTTAAGTCATAGGAAAGTGGAAAAATAGAAACAGGAAGAGAGTTCCAGAGTTTACCAGTGTAGCAAAACATTCCTATAAGCAACCCTATAAAAGGTTTTAACAGGCAGGGGAAAGATCAGGAGAGGCAGTAGTAGTAGTAGTAGTAGTAGTAGTAGTAGTAGTGGTAGTAGTAGTAGTAGTATAGTAGTTGTAGTGGTGGTAGTAGAAGTAATATTGGAGTAATAGTAGTAGTAGTAGTAGTAGTAGTAGTGGTAGTAGGTAGTGGTGGTAGTAGTAGTGGTAGTAGTAGTGGTAGTAGTAGTAGTAGTGGTAGTAGTAGTAGTAGTGGTAGTAGTAGTAGTAGTGGTAGTAGTAGTAGTAGTAGTAGTGGTAGTA
>JACEEZ010011781.1:657500-680000 GCA_016584305.1 Chionoecetes opilio
GAAGAAAATATTAGATTCTGACAGTCTACAACTTAGTAAACTTTTCTCTAATCCTAATAGTGCTTTTCGTAATCAAGATCTTTTATTTGGTACAATAAAAGCGTAACGTTCCTCAGTAAGTCATGCTCTGATTCAATATGTTCGTGTGTTAAGAATATAAGAACATAAGGAAGCTACAAGAGGCTGGGAGACCTACACGTGGTAGTTCCTGTTACTTAACACTACCTACATCCATCTTTCATCCCCATCCATAACACTGTCTAGCCTCCTTTTAAAACTCCCTATTGACTCCGCACTAACTACCTCACGACTGAGTCCATTCCAATCATTTACCACCTTATTTGTGAACCAGTTTCTCGCAATTTCTTTGATAAATCTACGGTGACGGGGAATAATACAGTCATCATAAGAGTGGAGAGAGGTCGTAAGGGTATAGCGAGGATGCCATTGATGAGGGAGCGGGTGATGGGATTGGAAATAATTGGACATCACTTTGACCTGATTGAGGCGAAGCACGCGATTCGTCTAAGGCAGCGATAGGGTGGCTGTACAGGAACCGGGAAAAATTAAAGAGCAGAAATAGGACCGGGGAATGTATGGGCAAAAAGAGGAATATAATTTATGGGAAGGCAGTTTTGTAAGTTTGTAGTTTGTGTCTGTATGAAATGTCTTCGTTTTATCTAAACCTGCAGCGCGTGGGGGCGGGGGCGTGAGGCAAGAGAGAACAAGGAAGAGGTGTCAAGTCTTTAACATGAAGCTCGGCCTTCGCTTTAACATGAGTGTCGCGCGCAAGAGTGAACGAAGAAAATCGTCACAGAGAAGCAAGTGTGGCTGAAAAACTCTGTGCTGACGCCTTGCCGGGTTTCACTAACTCCCCCCGAGACTTTTATGCCAGAGTAATTTTTTGTTATTATTATTACTATTCATATTGACAAGTGCTTGTGGGCCCTTCGGACCCATGTACTGATGTTTGTAGCAATATATATTAGACAACATGTAATTGCAAACTCCAATCGTGTTGTTGCTGTCGTTGGTCACTGGTCAAAGTGCCTCGGGGTAGACCACGTTCCGTGTGATTCCAACCCTTTGTGTTCCGTGTGATTCCAACCCTTTGTGTTCCGTGTGATTCCAACCCTTTGTGTACCGTGTGATTCCAACCCTTTGTGTTCCGTGTGATTCCAACCCTTTGTGTTCCGTGTGATTCCAACCCTTTGTGTTCCGTGTGATTTCAACCCTTTGTGTTCCGTGTGATTCCAACCCTTTGTATTCCGTGTGATTCCAACCCTTTGTGTTCCGTGTGATTCCAACCCTTTGTGTTCCGTGTGATTCCAACCCTTTGTATTCCGTGTGATTCCAACCCTTTGTGTTCCGTGTGATTCCAACCCTTTGTATTCCGTGTGATTCCAACCCTTTGTGTTCCGTGTGATTACAACCCTTTGTGTTCCGTGTGATTCCAACCCTTTGTGTTCCGTGTGATTCCAACCCTTTGTGTTCCGTGTGATTCCAACCCTTTGTGTTCCGTGTGATTCCAACCCTTTGTGTTCCGTGTGATTCCAACCCTTTGTGTTCCGTGTGATTCCAACCCTTTGTGTTCCGTGTGATTCCAACCCTTTGTATTCTGTGTGATTCCAACCCTTTGTGTTCCGTGTGATTCCAACCCTTTGTATTCCGTGTGATTCCAACCCTTTGTGTTCCGTGTGATTCCAACACACACACAATCGGTAAGTCCATGAGTTTACTGAGTTTGTGGAATGCGGCAAGACGTTACCGCAGAGTTTTTCCTGTAATCTAATACTCCTAGAAGTGTGTTTAGCCCAAAACCCCCCTTCAAAATTATTCAATCGACATGGGACCAAGCCGCTTACCACCTACGATTTATTTGCGATTTTTTGAGCCTACTCTCATCAAAATTGAATTTACAGTTTCGGCTACCCAAAACAGACAGACACACAGACAGATACACGGCTACTCCTATAGTATATTAGACAAGTGCTTGTGGGCCCTTCGGACCCATGTATTGATGTTTGTAGTAGTAGTATATATTAGACAACATGTGATTGCAAACTCCAATCGTGTTGTTGCTGTCGTTGGTCACTGTTCAAAGTGCCTCGGGGTAAACCACATTCCGTGTGATTCCAACCCTTTGTGTTCCGTGTGATTCCAACACACACACACTCACACACGCACACAAACGTCCATGAGTCTACTGAGTTTGTGGAATGCGGCAAGGCGTTACCGCAGAGTTTTTTCCTGTAATCTAATACTCCTAAAGTGTTTCTAGCCCAAAACCCCCTTTCAAAATTATTCAATCGACATGGGACCAAGCCGCTTACCACCTACGATTTATTTGCAATTTTTTGAGCCTACTCTCATCAAAATTGAATATACAGTTTCGGCTACCCAAAACAGACAGACAGACAGACAGACAGACAGACAGACAGACAGACAGACAGACAGACAGACAGACAGACAGACAGACAGACAGACAGACAGACACACACAGACACACGGCTACTCCTATAATATATTAGATGTTATCATTATTATTATTATTGTTATTATTATTATTATCATTATTTTCATTATCGGTATAATTATCAGAATTATTATTGATGTTATTATTGGATTTATTATTAGTGGTATTGTTATTGTTATTATTATTATTATGTAATTATTTCTCATTCTTCTTATTTTATCTTCTTCTTCTTCTTCCTATCCTCCAGCCTTCCCTCTCCACCTCTCTCTGATCACCACACTATGTTTTGCCTCATCAGTCCAGCTTCAAGAATGACACTCGCTACCTTGTCGCACTCTTTACCTGCCACGCGACGGACCAGACTTTATAAATGGCCATACAACACTGGTACTTTACGAGGGGGTTTATCTCTCTCTCTCTCTCTCTCTCTCTCTCTCTCTCTCTCTCTCTCTCTCTCTCTCTCTCTCTCTCTCTCTCTCTCTCTCTCTCTCTCTCTCTCTCTCTCTCTCTCTCTCTCTCTCTCTCTCTCTCTCTCTCTCTCTCTCTCTCGCTCTCGCTCTCGCTCTCGCTCTCGCTCTCTCTCTCTCTCTCTCTCTCTCTCTCTCTCTCTCTCTCCTCACACACACACACACACACACACCACACACACACACACACACACACACACACACACACACACACACACCACACACACACACACACACACACACACACACACACACACACACACACACACACACACACACACACACACAACACACACACACACACACACACACACACACCACACACACACACACACACACACACACACACACACACACACACACACACACACACACACACACACACACACACACACACACACACACACACACACACACACACACACACACACACACACACACACACACACACACACACACACACACACACACCACACACACACACACACACACACACACACACACACACACACCACACACACACACACACACACACACACACACACACACACACACACACACACACACACACACACACACACACACACACACACACACACACACACACACACACCCCTCGAGAACACTTCACTATTGGAAGAAAAAGGCGACGTGAGCAGTTCTGTTCAGTCAATGATCTTTTATAGTTCGCGTTTTCCTTTTCTGGGCCACACTTGCTGCTCCTTACACACTCCTGGCGAATGTTCTGAGTGGAGGAAAGGGGCAGGTAGAGAAGATAGAGGAGGAGGAGGAGGAGGAGGAGGAGGAGGAGGAGGAGGAGGAGGAGGAGGAGGAGGAGGAGGAGGAGGAGGAAGAGAGGAGGAGGAGGAAGAGGAGGAAGGGAAAAGTGGCCTGGAATCAGAAAATATAGGTGAAGTGTATCGTGCATTGGTCTTTTTGGTGTATCTTTTTCCTTATTTATATTTTTATGCCTTGTAACTGAGAGATTTTAAGGTGATGTGAGGTAGGAGTATGAAGGAAAGGAAGGACGGAAGGAAGGTAGAGAGAGGGAAAGAGATAAGGAAGTAATAGAAAGTAGTAGAAGAGTAGAAAAGTAAAAAAGTATTATAGTAATGAAGAGGAAGTAAAGTAGTAGTAGCAGGGTAGAAAAGTAGGAAGTAGTAGACAAAAAGTAGAAGGAGAGTAACACAAACCTCAAGATCCAAACTACGAGGTCTGTCTCGTGGTATAAACTGTACTCAAAATAGAACTCAGATATCAAAACAAAAAAATCTAGGACAATACAATGATGCAGCCAGAAGGACACTGACTCGTATTGTCTTATATTGTTAGAAGAGATGATGGTCAAGTATGATTGTGTTTAACCCCTTGAGACCCAGAACGTAATTTCCATTTTAATTTGGGTACCATTAGACGATTTTTAGTGAACATAAGCAATAATTTATAGATAAGACCTGTTTAGTATTCTTGTCCACTAACTAATTTGGTATATACAGTTATTTTTCGAAATTTTATGGCTAACAACAGACAATTTTTTTATAGCAAAGGAAAGATCTGGGCGTGAAGGGGTTAAGCACCACCAATTCTTCTATATGCGTCTTGTGTTATGGCTCTATTACTTAATCCATTTGACCTTATACCCCCTTGCATTACCCCATTATCCCTGTGGTGTGTACCCTCTATCTTATACTATAAGGTTTATACGAAGGTTTCCTTATAACTCTCTTGAGCAAGATGGAAAAACGCAAAATAGATACCGAAAAATATCCAGTAACCTCACTTTTCACTAAATTAACTCTCAAAATTAAGTCTGAGGTATTGAAGTACATCCTTTATAGCTTTATATATCCTCATTTTATCTGCACTGAACACTGCTATGTCCAATGTATATTTATCTTTTTTATAACTCCCATAATCAAAACTTAAAAAGCACGAAAAGACAGTCAGTGAGATACATTTTTTAACCTATTTCACTATATTAGCACCCAAAATTTGAACTGAGTTATTGATGTTAATCAATTAATTATTAGGTGGGTGTTGGTGGTGGGGGAAGTGGGTGGGTGTTAGTAGAGTACCTTGAATAATAGAGTAGCGACAACTCGATTTATGGGCGCCATCTTAGTACCAGGGCCTCTCTGTTCACCCAAGACCCGGGGAAGATCTCAAGGCATGGCCCCGCAGTATATCATGTTATACATGTATAAAGGATATACTGTTATCTTCGGAAATGTTTGTTCTATAAGATTATCACATAAAACACAGTAAAACACATTAAATAAAGATCATTATGTGACTCTGAAGAAAGATGCATGAACTTAACATTCACTTAAAACTCGTCGTCATGTAAAACTTTGTGGGACAACTTATAATAGGGGATAGGGGATTGGGATGGGTGTTGGTGGTTGGGGAATGGGATGGGTGTTGGTGGTGGTTGAAGGGGATGGGTGTTGGTGGTTGGGGAATGGGATGGGTGTTGGTGGTGGGGGATTGGGATGGGTGTTGGTGGTGGGGGAAGGGGATGGGTGTTGGTGGTGGGGGAAGGGGATGGGTGTTGGTGGAGGGGGAAGGGGATGGGTGTTGGTGGTGGGGGTAGGGGATGGGTGTTGGTGGTGGGGGTAGGGGATGGGTGTTGGTGGTGGGGGTAGGGGATGGGTGTGAAGAACTGGAGATATTGAAATACATCCTTCAAATCTCACTTTATCTACACTTAACACTCATATACATATTTGCCATTTTTATAACTCACTTGATCAAAACTGAGAAATGCACAGAAAGAATGATTGTGCGATGCATTCTTGTATCTTTTCCTTTCACTATGCTAACACCCAAATTATCAAAAAAATTATATATCACATACATTAACATACATGCAACATATAATTAACCCGTCGGGTGCCAGCGACGTAGATCTGCGTCGGCATAATTAAAAATTCATTTTGGCAAAACTATTCACTTATTATTTCCATTTCCACATAGGGTGACACATGCACCCTTTGAGCGATGTGGCAACAGTATAGCATGTGGATAAGGCTGCACTCACACTAAGAGAGTCGAGTTGAGTCGAGTCAAGGAGAGTAATTGTCATAACGAGTGATCGAAGACTCGTTGTGATTCGAATTGACTCGACTCAACTCGAATTGTTTGGTGTAAAACAAATCCTCTCTCGAATTGTTTGGTGTAAAACGAATCGCTTATTATTTTCCATTTCCACATAGGGTTACACATGCACCCTTTGAGCGATGTGGCAACAGTATAGCATGTGGATAAGGCTCAATGGATATACTCAACACTCAAACTAAACTCTATGGATAAAAAAACCGAGTGTATCAAAAATGTGCATAGCTAATTTTGACATGAAAAATAAATTTGTTAAGGGTTTGTTTGTCATTATATTGTTTAATTTAACCAATAGACCACAAATAAAATAAATAAAAATAATAGAAAATTGGCCAGCACTGGCGTAGATCAAAGGTAAAAAATTGGGCAGCACCCGACGGGTTAACATGCATTTAATTAACATACATTTATCATACATTCAAAATACATATAACATACATGAACACTTAACCCCTTGAGACCCAGAACGTAATTTCCATTGTAATTTGGGTACCATAAGACAATTTTTAGTGACTATAAGCAATATTTTATAGATATCACCTGTTTAGACTCCTTGTCCATTAGCTAATTTGGTTTATTTAGTTACTTTTTCGTAGTTTTATGGCTTATATCAGATGATTTCATATAGCAAAGGAAAGATCTGGGCGTGAAGGGGTTAACACTCCTCTGTCTTTGCAGTATGGGCGTGGGTGGCTTACGTGGTGGTGGGCGTGAATTGGCAGCCTGTCCATAGCGAGCTCACAGCCTACCGTGTGAACTGGTGTCACTGTGATCTGGATACGTGCCTACAGAGTGCCCTCGAAGCCTTGTTTATGAATACAACCCTACCCTCGTGCTCGCCAAGTAAGTAATGTTTGTATCTGTCTCTATAGTATGTATTTGTCTAGTATATGTTATGTCTCTCTAGTATAATATGTTATCTAGTATAGTATGTCTTTTCTTTGGTCTAGGTTTAGCCACTCCGTTTGTAGTGCTGGGTTTTGTGTGTGGGGGGGGAGGAGTGTGCATGTGTGTGTGGTGGTGTGTGTGGTGTGGTGTGTATGTGGTGGTTCGTGTGTTGTGTGTGTGTGTGTGTGTGTGTTATGTGTGTGTGTGTGTGCGTGTGTGTGTAGATTGATTTTATATGAATTTACTTAAGATTAACTTACAATATTTCTTCTTTTTTTATCTTTTTTGGTATTTTGTATATGAATTTGTCAATATAGTAGGCTACTTTTATGCTACTCTACATACTTACTATCTACTATACTACTACTACTACTTATCTATATCTACTACTTATTCTATACTAATACTCTATACTATACTCTATACTATACTACTATTACTACTACTACTACTACTACTACTACTACTACTACTACTGCTACTGCTACTGCTACTACTACTACCTACTACTATTACTAATAATACCTACTACTACTACTACTACTATTACTACTACTACTACTACTACTACTGCTACTGCTACTGCTACTACTACTACCTACTACTATTACTAATAATACCTATTACTACTACTACTACTACTACTACTACTACTACTACTACTACTACTACTACTACCTACTACTACTACTACTACTACTACTACTACTACTGCTACTGCTACTACTACTACCTACTACTATTACTAATAATACCTACTACTACTACTACTACTACTACTACTACTACTACTACTACTACTACTACTACTACTACTACTACTATTACTAATAATACCTACTACTACTACTACTACTACTACTACTACTACTACTACTACTAACTACTACTACTACTACTTCTATGCTCTAGGTAAATATATAGATAGATAGTTAATTAGTTAATGCATGTAGTCTACAGAAAGATTTTTAAAGGAGACTCCCTAAGTTATTCTTTTTTTCTCGTTTCAGGTCCACCACTACAGGTCACAAAGCCCGGCACTCCCGAGACCACCACCACCACTACAGCTGATCAAGGTACTGATAACTAACTAACTAACATCACTAACCCTGCATTAAACACCATATATATATTTCCATATTAGCTGAGATAAATATTTCTGATTCCACTCCTTTCAATTTTCTCAATGATACTTAAAAAAAAAGCCCCAAAAGTTAACTTAACCCTATTTAACCCCCAAACCCAGCAGAAACTCTCCGAAAACCTAATTGTAACCTCAACTAACCCAATTAAACCTGTTAACCCCACATATACCCCAAAAAAAGCCTAATTCAATCCAACTAAACCCCAAAAACCTTAATCTAACCCACCTAAATCTCAACAAAACAACTAAACTCTACCTAAAGCTCAAAAAACCGAACTGAACTTTACTTAACACCAAAAAAAGTCGACCTCAATCGTACTTAACACCCAAACAACCTAATCTACCCCCCCAAAACCTAACTTAACCACTCCAAAACAAACTAATTTCACCCCTACCACCACCACCCTACTCCTACTACCCATAAAAAAGACAGTAAAATTAATAGGCAAAGACAGTGTTATCACCACCGCCACACTGACGCTTAGCTGAGGTATTAACCCCTTGAGGCCCAGAACGTAATTTCCATTATAATTTGGGTACCATTGGAAGATTTTCATGATTATCGGCAATATTTTATAGATATGACCTGCTTTGTATCTTTGCCCACGAGCTGATTTGGTATATTGAATTACTTTTTCGTTATTTTATGGCTAACAACAAACGATTTCATATAGCAAAGGAAAGATCTGGGCGTGAAGGGGTTGATAACATAATCTTAGCGGGAACCTCGGCTTGTGTTCCTACTGCGGAGAGATATTGTCACCGCGGAAAGTAATGTCTCGCGCTGAAGCCTGATGGAGCGTCCTTCGGAAGCCTAATGCGAATGTGAAGATATATCGCTCTCTTTCTTCCCTTCTTTCTCTCCCTTTTTCGCGTTTTTGTACTTCGCGGTGCCACAGCATTCGCGGGGCTCTTTTTTCTCCCCTTTTCCGTGTTATATTTGTACTTCGCTGGTGCTAGAAATATCGCGGGTCTACGTGGTTTTGTACTTTGCGTTGCCATTTTGCTACTTGATGCAGAGTAACTTCCTATTCTGTATACATGAATCACGTGTGTACTTTGCATTATTCTTTACGACCATCGCAAATAGATTTTTTTTACATCTCAGAGGACTGGCCAAAGGCAAATAATAGAAAAGTAACAAAAATCCCGCTAGTTGCCAGTCCTTATAAAGAAGACAGTAAGAGAATAGATAAAGGGGGGTTCGGGAGGTGTCTTAATACTTATCTCTTGAAGAAATTTAAGTCCTAGGAAGGTGGAAAAATAGAAACAGGAAGAGAGTTTACTAGTGAAGGGATGAAAGAGTGAAGATGCTGATTGACTCTTTCATTAGGAAGATGGACAGAATAACAGACTCATATGCAGAATAGGAAAGACTTATTGCTAAACTTTCGTATTGGTAATCAGTTCTTTCGGGAGGAAGGAAGAGAAAGAGGCAGGAGGGAGAGAGGGACTACATCAGCATGAGATATCAGGAAAACTCGACGCTGACGGATTATTCTTTCCTTCTCATTATTCTCACTTGTATGTGTTTACTGCTCTCTCTCTCTCTCTCTCTCTCTCTCTCTCTCTCTCTCTCTCTCTCTCTCTCTCTCTCTCTCTCTCTCTCTCCTCCCTCCTCCTCGCTCGCTCCTCCTCGCTCCTCTCTCTCTCTCTCTCTCTCTCTCTCTCCTCTCTTCTCCTCTCTCCTCTCCTCTCTCTTCTCTCTCTCTCCTCTCTCTCTCTCTCTCTCTCTCTCTCTCTCTCTCTCTCTCTCTCCTCTCTCTCTCTCTCTCTCTCTCTCTCTCTCTCTCTCTCTCTCTCTCTCTCTCTCTCTCTCTCTCTCTCTCTCTCTCTCTCTCTCTCTCTCTCTCTCTCTCTCTCTCTCTCTCTCTCTCTCCACTCTTCCTTACCACCTATACTCCTATATACCTCTGTTCATAAGCTTCATTTCTGCACTCTTAGCCTTGTATATCATGTCAATTTAAGACTATACCGTACTATTATTATCTTTATTTTTGGTATTAATGGTATTGTTTGTTATTGCTGCAGACACCACCACCACCATCGCCGCTACTAATATAGAAGACAACACCACCACCACTACTGCTATGGATTCTAACACCACCACCACCACTGCTATGGATTCTAACACCACCACCACCACTGCTATGGATTCTAACATCCCCACCACTGCTATGGATTCTAACACCTCCACCACTGCCATGGATTCTAACACCACCACCACTGCTATGGATTCTAACACCCCCACCACCACTGCTATGGATTCTAACACCCCCACCACCACTGCTATGGATTCTAACACCACCACCACTGCTATGGATTCTAACACCACCACCACCACTGCTATGGATTCTAACACCCCTACCACTGCTATGGATTCTAACACCCCCACCACCACTGCCATGGATTCTAACATCACTACCACTGCCATGGATTCTAACACCCCCACCACCACTGCTATGGAGTCTAACATCACTACCACTGCTATGGATTTTAACACCACCACCACTACTGCCATGGATTCTAACACCACCACCATCACCACCAACGTTTCATCGAGAAGGTAATTTATATCCATGGTAAATTTATACTAATACATCCTTTTTTCTTACACTGGGAATGTGTCAGTAAGCAGCACAGATGTCAATGGTCTTGTTCAACCCTGTAATAACCCGTACCATAACGCTTCAAGATTATCAGTTGTCCCGCGTGTGGGTCAGAAGAGGGTGATATACACACACTCATTGGAGGCTGTGGTCGTGGGTTCGTGGCCTTAGTGTAGCATAGGACAGGAGGGTCGACAGGAAGGGTGTTACATATATAATTGTTTTTAATAGAATGGCCGTTTAGGATTGTCCATTGCTAGACCAAAGGAAAGTAATACTATATATACAGGAACTACCTCGTGTAGGTCTCGTGGCCTCTGTAGCTTCCTCTTATGTTCTTATGTTCTTATTTAAGACTGTCAGATGTGAAGATAAGCATTAAGTCATCACCAACAAGTTCAGTGTCCAAGTCCCAACTGGAAAAACGTAGATTTATAAATGAAATAGGAAGAAATTGGTTCACAAATAGGGTGGTAAATGATGGAATGGACTCAGTCATCAGGTCGTTAGTGCGGAGTCAATAGGAGTTATAAAAGGAGGCTGGACAGTGTTATGGATGGGGATGAAAGGTGAATGTAGGTAGTGTTAAGTAACAGGAACTACCACGTGTAGGTCTCACAGTCTCTTGTAGCTTCCTTATGTTCTTATGTTCTTATGAGAGAGAGGCATAGAAATATAAGCCGATTCAGATACTTTATAAGGGTATTCAAAGCTCCTCTGGCACAATCACATCTTCTTGAGGAACAAACACCTTCTGCTGGTGGTCCTCGTCGTGGTGTTGCCCAGGTTTCCCTCCCTCAGCCTCGAACACCTTGAGACTCTGGGTTCCGGCCCTCACACCAGCCACCAAGACCCACCTGACGAAGAGCTAGAGCGGCAAGAGGCAGCCAGGAGCCACCTCCAGCCAGGAGTCCCTCAGGTTTCTGGTGAAGGCGCGGTGCTCCTCCTCGGCCCTCAGCACCTCCTCCTCAGGCAGCTCAGGAGTCCCCGGACCCCGACCAGCATCCTCCACCAGCGGGTCTTCAAGGGATCCCGGGAAGGGTTGAGGCAGTCCAGGCCAGCAGAGGAGTTCCCTCCCGCGTCCCGTGGTGGTGGCGTGACCCTTGCTTGCCCTCCCAGGCTTAGAGGGCGCCACACACCCGCTAGGCAGTCACCGCGGCGTGGAGCAGGGCAGCGCCGACCAACCCCTTGACGGTCTGAGTGTTGTGTGGCGGGATCCAACACCGGGAAGAATTGAGACACAAGAGTGACAGAGCCTTAAGGATATATCATCTATTACTTATGGAGCACTTTAGCTCGATTACGAAAAATGCTAGAAAGTCAGATTTTCGACCTTATGAACCAGTCGCCCGCCTTGAGAGTCTTGGTGGGCAGTCGGAATAGACACTTTTTGTGATGATTTTACATTATTATAATACACATGCTTATACATATGAGTGGTGATAAGTAAGATGAATATTACATACGAGTGTATAGAATAGAGGTATAGCATAGAATGGTGATTAAAAATAGCATTACATTAGAATAGATTATATACCAATTAGATAAGAAATAACATAGAATGGTGATTACATATGACTGGCGATAAGCTAGAACAGTTATCACTTCACTGCTATTTATTAGTGTGGGTTCGCTGTATTACGCATTAACACATTCTATGAATTTTTTGATTTCAATGTAGTGCTTTGAAGGTATTTAAGGCACCACTGATATCTAGGGTTGGTGTATCATGCTGATGGGGAATTAGTAATCAATAACCGATATTATATCGTGTCTATTCCATCGCATCACTGTCACAACACTGAAAATGTACCTCATATCTCACCTCTAAAAACAAAGGGTAACACACACACACCACACACCACCACACCCACCCACCCCACCCACCCACCCACCACACACACACACACACACACACACACACACACACACACACACACACACACACACACACAACCTTACCAACCAAATCATTCCTAAATACCATCAATTTCCATTCAGAGTCCCAAAACCTGCATCACCATTTTAACCCTCTCGGCAATCTCTCTAGCAATCGTATTAGTATTCATCAGTCCTCAACAGCTGCGGCAATCCTTGAACTGAACATAGAAAAAGACCCCTTGAGTAGAGTGCTGACGAGGCGGTCCTTAGAAGAGGGAAAGAAGAGGCCCGCACTCGTTGGTAGTTGAGGAGGAGAGAGAGAGAGAGAGAGAGAGAGAGAGAGAGAGAGAGAGAGAGAGAGAGAGAGAGGAAGAGAGAGAGAGAGAGAGAGAGAGAGAGAGAGAGAGAGAAGAGAGAGAGAAGAGAGAGGAAGAGAGAGAGAGAGGAGAGAGGGAGAGAGAGAGAGAGAGAGAGAGAGAGAGAGAGAGAGAGAGAGAGAGAGGAGAGAGAGAAGAGAGAGAGAGAGAGAGAGAGGAAGAGAGAGAGAGAGAGAGAGAGAGAGAAGATAAGATAAGATACTTTGATCCTATCTAGACACTTTGCAAATACCAACTACAAGGTTATTGACTATACAAAGAGCCACCACGCCAGGACGAACTTGGTGGACTCGAACCGCTGACCGAATGCAGGGACTCTACACGGAAGCTCACGACTCTACCAAACGAGTCACCCTGACGGGTAGAGAGAGAGAGAGAGAGAGAGAGAGAGAGAGAGAGAGAGAGAGAGAGAGAGAGAGAGATCTAGTGGAGGGGATGCGAAAAGGAGGAAAGAAAGGGGTGGTAGCGATGTTGGTTGAAGGAGTGGAGTGTGGAAAAGGAGTTAGAAGTGAAAAACACATTTAGTTTTTTCGTCGAAGCAAGATATAAATATTTTTTCAACTTGTACATATTTTCGGTATTAATAAACAGCTTGGTTAGAATAGATAGAAGCGAAGATAGAATTGATAGATAGATAGATAGATAGATAGATAGATAGATAGATAGATACATAGATAGATAGATAGATAGATACATAGATAGATAGATAGATCTAGTAGATACATAGATAGATAGGTGTCATAAGGAGGAAGGAGATGGAGGAGGAAAGGAGAGGAGAAGGGAAGAAAATATGTCTTTATTTTCTACCATTAAGTTAAAAAAATTTCCCTCGTTGTAATATTGTCAATAAAAAAAAAAATGGATTACGAATGAAATTATGGAAAAAAAGTCTCAGCAGAAAGAAGAAGAAATGTAATGGAAAGAAGCGAGAAAATGAAGATTGAAAGAAATGTAATGTTAAGAAGCGAGAAAATGAAGATTGAAAGAAATGTAATGGTTAGAAGCGAGAAAATGAAGATTGGTAATGTAAGAGTTGCAGCAATGTAATAAAGAATGAGAGGAAAGATAAATTTTGGGAGAAGGAGGAAGAGGAGGAGAAAGAAGCGGAAGAAGAGATAGAATTAGAGGAGGAAGAGGAAGAGGAAGAGGAGGAGGAAGAGGAACACTCAAGACTCCTTTCGGTAAATCATTTGGACTCGTAACTCGCTAGACCGTCTTAACTTGGACCGTGTGTGTGTGTGTGTGTGTGTGTGTGTGTGTGTGTCTGTCTGTGTCTGTCTGTGTGTGTCTGTGTCTGTGTGTGTGTCTGTGTCTGTGTCTGTGTCTGTGTCTGTGTGTGTTGTGTCTGTGTCTGTCTGTGTCTGTGTCTGTGTCTGTGTTGCTGTGTCTGTGTTGTGTCTGTGTGTGTGTTGTGTGTGTGGTGTGTGTCTGTGTCTGTGTCTGTGTCTGTGTCTGTGTCTGTGTCTGTGTCTGTGTCTGTGTCTGTGTATGTGTCTGTGTCTGTGTATGTGTCTGTGTCTGTGTCTGTGTCTGTGTCTGTGGCTGTGTCTGTGTGTGTGTGGGGGGGGGGGGTTCAGACGGCCAGGTTCATGATTTTGTACCCACGTAATTCTAGCTTTGATAATTTTCATGTCATATTCTATCAATTTTTTTTTATGATAATCTCGAAATAATAATGATATTGAAGGCAGTGTATATCCGTTCTTCAGAAAGGGCAAACACAATAATAATAGTAGTAGTAGTAGTTGTAGAAGTAGTAGTAGTAGTAGTTGTAGTAGTAGTAGTTGTTGTAGTAGTAGTAGTTAGTAGTAGTAGTAGTAGTAGTAGTAGTAGTTGTTGTAGAAGTAGTAGTAGTAGTAGAGTAGTAGTAGTAGTAGTAGAAGTAGTAGTAGTTGTAGTAGTAGTAGTAGTAGAAGTATAAAAGTATTGTTCGCTTCTAGACCTTAACTCATCATCATAATCATCATCATTACTATTACCATTACTATCATTACTATTACCATTATCATTATTAGTAGTAGTAATAGTAGAGTAACAATAGCAATAGTATAAACAATGCTACTATCCTCACATCCACCAAACTTACTTAAAAAACGCACATACACAAAAAAAAATCTAGTCTCACTTCATACATATCAGTAACTCACATCAATAAACACGTTATGACAAGTTCCCTTCACGTTCCTCCCCGCAGCAAGAGGAGTGTGGCAGAGGAGGTCAGTGGCAGGGTGGTGGTGGCCGAGCCCTCCAGGCGCGTGGCCGAGGCAGTGCAGGACCTCGGGCTGATGTTTGACGAGGGCCACAACGCCACGACCTGCTCCTGCCTGCCTGGTGAGTACACTGACGATTTTGTATTGGATTGTAGGAGTGAAAGAACAGGTTTTAGGAGGGTTATATATCAATTAGAATGTGATGAGGTGATGATTTGAAGGGGTTTTGGGGTTCTGTATAGAGATTAGTATATGATGAGTGTGCGGGAAGGATATAGGGATATTTTATAATGGAAATGAGTGTCTGAATTTGATGTGAGGGTGAAATTTAGGGAGAAATTGGATTATAGGAGTGGAAGAATGGGTTTTAAGGGGATTTGCATAGGGAATAGGATGTGATGAGTGTGTGGGTAAATTGGGTAGGCTATAGGAATGTCTCTCAAATCATCATCAATGCAGTCTCTCCATTTGTTTCCCTTCCTTAGTCTTTATCCAGGTTTCTTTTTAATACCAACGCTTTTATGATGTCTCTATATAAGGGTAAGAATTATATTACTGATAGAGTAATATAGTGACATTTTCAAGACGTGACTGGGACTGTATTATGTATCCATGTACTGTATCCGTATACACTGCATGGTAAGGGAATATGTTTGTAAGTTAGGTTATTACAGTGTGACTTCTTCCCCGCCGTCTTGCAGTTCAGAATATTCCTTCAAGAGCCAAAGTAGATTCATTAAAACTTTGGAAATACTTAATACCTCATAGAAGTTGGAGCTCTTTCCTCTCCTAAGCTATTTGAAGGGAAGGGGGAGGCATAATACAAAGCCTGTCTGTATATTGTGTGTTTATTCAAGTGTGTTTTTCCTACATTGAATGGGACAAACTTTTTTTTGTAAAAATTTCGCTTGTTTACCGATTTTGTCTGCGTGGCAAACACCATTTTTCATCTTTTTATAGGATGGGTACAAATATATGCCTGGAAAAATGGTAGATTTCCTTTAAGTACTGTCTCGTAAGTACTCTTCCTTCTTAAGTACTCGAATGCACTTGATATTTTATCCTTATTCCTGCTTCCCGAATCATAATATTCTTACGAAAAAATATCTCACCAGATAAGGACAAATACATCATCACTCATCGACACATTTGTAAAAGCGACGATAAATCAGAAGATAAGAGACAGGCGGTTTTGTCATGCATTTGTACCTGCCATGTCATTTATCTTTGTCATTACCTCCGCCAACGAAGTTGGAGGGGTTATATTTTCACCCCGATCTGTCTGTCTGTCTGTCTGTCTGTCTGTTTGTTAGTGTACAGGATTTCTCGAAAAGTTACAATAGATTTGGACCAAACTCGGTATACCAAGTCTATTTGGTATAAGGAAGAAGTGATTTAATTTTGGATGAAATCTATTGACAACTGTTGCCATGGCAACCAATTGATGAAATATTCGGCAGGAGGTATGCGCTCATACTGAGTGCATATTTTATATATATATATATATAATATATATATATATTATATATATATATATATATATATATATATATATATATATATAATATATATATATATATATATATATATATATATATAATATATATATATATATATATATATATATATATATATATATATATATATATATATATATATATATATTATATTTTTTTTTTATTTTTTTAATATTTTTTTACTTTTTATATGCGGGCGGAGGTATGCGCTCTACTGAGTGCCCCCCCCCCTTAGTTTGTATATGTAAGTCTAGCTTTGTTCTCATCCATTACGCTGTACACTTCTTTCTCTCCTCTGCAGTTTTTTCTTTTCATTTTCTTCCTTTATTTCTACCTTTGTCATTTGTATTTGTCAGTCCAGCCTTGTACTTATATATCCATGGTTCCTCTCGTCAATATTTTTCCCTGTTAGCCATTCAGCGTGTAAGAATGTAAGAACAGATGTACCCTATGTGGGATCTAGAATTTAAGGTTCAGGGATATTTCATTTCTTTATCTGTGGAGTTTATTTTTGGTTTTCTCCTCCCACGGTATCCTTCCTTCCGCGCCAGCTCTTCCATCTTTCCTCCCACATCCATCGGCAAATCTGAGTTCAAAATATACCGTCAAAAAGATATATTTTTACCCCGTGTCTTATGGATCTCTTCGTAAACATGATGCGGGAGACATGAGAGATAAAAAGAGACTGATATCTTGATTACTATTCCTGTCATTCTGTCATTTTGTTATTATTATTTTATGTCATTATCTATTTCTGTCATTGGAAAGATTTAACGTTGCATTGACAGACAGACAGATACCATTGCAAAGAATATATGCCTTTTTTTCTTATTCACGACTGCACTATTTACCTTCCCTTATCGCCATGTGAGCGTTACCAATGTAATTATTTGGTTTCGTCGTGTATGCTTCCTGTATCACGGTTTTTTGTCACTTTCGCGGTGAACTCTTCATGTTTGTATTCAATGCATCTCTACCGTCAACAACACTAAAATCAGCACTGCACTAATGTCGCCAAGCGCCATATATTATGAATGTTAGCATCACTACAGACTTGCATGTGTCACTGAAGAGGCATGCAAAGTAGTTTATATTATGTACCTGTCTTCAGTGGCACATATAAGTCTGTAGTGATGCTAAAATTCGTAATATGTGGCGCCTGGCGACATAAGTGCAGTGGCGACTATAATGTTGTTGACGGTAGTGCTTCAGTAGGTCCCCAAAGAAACAATTAGTAAGTCGTGTGATCTTAGTTTCCTTAAAGTAATCGTACAGACCATTTCATCATTCCTGATTTGATGTAGTTAGAGTATAGCCATTATCGAGTGTATCAACAATAATGTTGTCACTTTTTGCATCCAGTCAGCCGTTTTTTAATAATCCGCAATCAAAATCTGTAAATTCCCCGAGCTTCAAAAACGCTGCTGGCAACTGGCAGACGATGCGCCACGGCTCGGTGACGTCACTGAAGGTGGTCTCTTCCCGCGCTAATCCAGAAGCACGTAAACACAAGAGATAAATATAGTACTTGAAGAATTTTGGGTGTTTCTGATAGATTTTTTTTGCAATATGGTATACACATGCATCCTTTATGGGTGCAGCAAGAAAGATGTGCCTTTCCAGAGAAGTTTGCACACGTATCAGACCAATAGGCGAGAAATGTGTAAAAAATGTTGGTGCGTCGGACGGACGTTGGTGCGTTGGGGTGAAGGTAGGGAAACGGGGGTGGGTGTTGGTAGTGGGGGAAGGGGGTGGGTGTTGGTAGTGGTGGGGGAAGGGGGTGGGTGTTAGTGGTGGGGGAAGTGGGTGGATGTTGGTGGTTGGGGAAGGGGATGGGTGTTGGTGGTGGGGGAAGGGGATGGGTGTTTCGGTGGTGGGGGAAGGGGATGGGAGTTAGTGGTGGGGGAAGGGGGTGGGTGTTAGTGGTGAGGGAAGTGGATGGGAGTTAGTGGTGAAGGAAGTGGGTGGGTGTTGGTGGTAGGGAAGTGGGTGGGTGTTGGTGGTGGGGGAAGTGGGTGGGTGTTGGTGGTGGGGGAAGTGGGTGGGTGTTGGTGGTGGGGAAGGGGGGGTGTTTCGGTGGTGAGGGAATGGGATGGATGTTGGTGGTGGGGGAAGGGGATGGATGTTGGAGATGGGGGAAGGGGGTTGGTGTTGGAAGTGGAGATGTGGGTGGGAACGGGGGTGGGTGTTGGGGGATGTGGGTTGGGGAAGGGGATGGGTGTTAGAAGTGGGGATGTGGGTGGGAACAGGGGTGGGTGGTGGGGGATGTGGGTGGGTGTTGGGGATCAAGTAAGGTGAATAATAGCAGATTCTTGAAGGACTCCAACATCCCCCCCTCTCTCATTCTCTCTCGGTGAACAGCTACTCTGACGTCATCAATAATATTCGCGGGCCTGTTGAAAGGATGAAACTTTTTTTCGCGCGATTTTTACAAAAGTCGTGATTTAACGGAAATAAGGTGTGGAAATGAATTTTTTTGTGTGGATTAGGTGTTTTTAATGAACATTCAACATATTTATGCAAAGCAAAAATGGGTCTGGACGATTACTTTAAGCACGTTGACTCACATAGCTCGACCAAACGCGTTCCAGGGACTATGCTATAGTCGCTAGACTCTCAGTAATAAGCGTGACCCTCCGTACAAAGAACGCACTACCTTTCTCTTCTTGGAGGCGCCGAAGCTGCTGTCTCTTTGTAGTTCTGGCCTCGTCCGGACCCAATAATAGTGAGTGCAGATACCCGCTGTGTAAGGCAGGCAGGCACTAAGGAAAAAGCCGTGTTTGGAGATGAAAGCGTCCAAGAAACTGAGTCTGTGCGTGACTTTGTATTGGGGGACCTTTATGCGCGCTTTGAGGCACACACAGAATCGTAAGGGACATTTGCGACACAAGTAACAGGAGAGAGGAGGTGGAAGGACAGAATGTTGGTAGGACCGGTGGGTTGTGCGTGTGTGTGTGTTAGTTACTGCGGAGTCATTAGGGAGCTATAAAAGGAGGCTAGATCATTTCATGGATGGGGATGAAAAGTGGATGTAGGTAGTGTTAAGTAACAGGAACTACCACGTGTAGGTCTCGCGGCCTCTTGTAGCTTCCTTATTTTCTTATGTTCTTATGTGTTGCTGGAATGATAATAACATTAATAATAACAACAATAACAAATACATTGGAAATAGAAGTGGTGCAACAAAATAATACTTTTAAGTGCAATTAGTCTAGAGTTGACACGTGAAATGTAATATCCAGCCTTTTTATTCAGGGTGTAATATTCCCTTTTGATATGTTGAATCCATTGCATAAAAGGTCTCTCCTGTCATATTATGAAGTGCACATACAAATATTTACTCGTATTGAAGGACATATATTGCAATAAAAATTTGGAATTACTTTTATAATCAGAAGCGAGTGACAACATTTGTATTTGTCTCGTCTTTGTCTCTTTACTTTCGTCTCTTGTCTCTGTACTTTTGAGGAGAGAGAGAGAGAGAGAGAGAGAGAGAGAGAGAGAGAGAGAGAGAGAGAGAGAGAGAGAGAGAGAGAGAGAGAGAGAGAGAGAGAGAGAGAGAAGAGAGAGAGAGAGAGAGAGAGCAGAGAGAGAGAGAGAGAGAGAGAGAGAGAGAGAGAGAGAGAGGTTTAGAGTATGTTTTATAGCTAATTGACTGCAAAATTGGCACAACTATTAAACACATATCCTTTCCCTAACACATATGCACCAGCCGATCATTTCTTTTTACATCAATATATAACTCGGTATACCTATTTTAGCTCTATAGGTACGAATAGCCTACCGTATAACCCGTATGTCTGTGAGGTTAGGTTTTGCTTGCCGTGTATAGCCGTATATACCGTATAGCTAGCCGGATCCACATTCCCGTGTTCTGGAAGAGTATGTGGCGTTTACTCTTGAACACGTCAGGTTAGGTTACGTTAGGTTACGGATAGGGTAGGTTAGGTTATCTTGGCAACCTTCATGGTAACTTGGAATCACAATGAGGGTATTTTCGAAACAGTCCTATGGTTAGTTTCGGAGCTACAGCCAAGCGTCTTCACTGAGAAACCACAGGCTCGCATAGAGAACGTGAATATGCAACCCGTCTGTCTGTATCTGCTTAGCTTGGTGGTGGTGGTGGCTCGTCGAGAGAGAAGGGAAGGTCTTTCAGAAACCCATTGGAGATATGAAGAGCCCTTTTCTTTTCCGAGAGGAGCGTCATTTGTGATTGTCTAGCGTCCTCATTATGAACATCTCGTGTGCGGAGAAGAATCTATGTCCGATATTAGATCTTGTATTGGATTCTTCTCTCCGTCTCTGCCCGAGGGATGGGGGTCTGTGTGTGTGTGTGTGTGTGTGTGTGTGTGTGTGTCTCTCTCTCTCTCTCTCTCTCTCTCTCTCTCTCTCTCTCTCTCTCTCTCCTCTCTCTCTCTCTCTCTCTCTCCTCTCTCTCTCTCTCTCTCTCCTCTCTCTCTCTCTCTCTCTCTCTCCTCTCTCTTTTCTCTCTCTCTCTCTCTCTCTCTCTCTCTCTCTCTCTCTCTCTCTCTCTCTTCCCCTCTCCTCTCTCTCTCTCTCTCTCTCTCTCTCTCTCTCTCTCTCTCTCTCTCTCTCTCTCTCTCTCTCTCTCTCTCTCTCTCTCTCTCTCTCTCTCTCTCTCCTCTCTCTCTCTCTCTCTCTCTCTCTCTCTCTCTCCTCTCTCTCTCTCTCTCTCTTCCTTAATTTCCGCTTCCCGCCATTGCCAAGGATTCGAATCTCGTTTCCGCCTTGCCAGTGACGAGGTGGCAAACAGATAATTGATAACCGCTTGTTTTGCCGCCGGAAACCCAACCACCCAAACCCGCCCAAATCCCGCCCAAAAACCAGCCAAAACCCGCCAACTGCCCGCCCACCTATTGCTTTAATTTTCGTCACTACCGCCTGTCCTGAACTTACTTCGAAAATAAATATAAAAATTTCCAGGACCATCATTACGACACACCATAGAAAAAAAACTCATCAAAAAAGGAGAAAATATGGAAGGAAAAAAGTCAGACAGCATCAAGGCGAAAGTAAAACCGCAATGGACGGCAAGAACCACCGAGGCAGCGATAGCAAGTGTGTCCAAGCGATGACAAAACTGCCAATAACAAGAATTTCAACTCTATCTCATTTCTACGTATATATATTGTAATGGATTCAGCCGCAGGAGAAGTTTAATGGAGTGTCCAGTGGCAGGGAGGAGGGCACACGACGCCCCTACTTCTCCCTCACACAACAAGGGTTAAATAAGCGTCCCAAATATCCAAAGTTAAGGTTAAAACACATTAAAACTATTTACATGTTATAGAGATAGAGGAGGAGAGCCAAGTCTGAGCGAGATGAGAAGCCACTTGCGACATTCACACACTCATACAACGAAGAAATTAACTGATATTCTTAGATTTAGTACGACAACTTGTGTATCATTATTTGGCTTATTTGCTTATTGGCTTATATGAGCTTGTTTGATTAATTTGTCAAAGTGGCCTGGCCGCGGTAAGAATAATGTCGCGTGAATCCCCCGCTAGGAGTGGTTGGGTGAGAGATATAAAGGGTGATCGTACACTCTCAGAAATAAGGGGTATATTAAGGGTAGAATTGTTACATCGCACCATCACTACCCTTTTTAAACCCTATGTCCAGGCTGGAGGGTAGATGCTGCCGATTATACCCTTCATCTACCCTTTATCTACCCTTTTTAGACAAGAGGGCTGGAAAAGGGTATATTTGCGTCGATCCGAAAGGGTAGATTTGTAGGGGTAGAAAAAGGGTAGCAGTATTTCATCACTACAAATATCCTTTTTCTACCCT
>JACEEZ010011781.1:685000-716956 GCA_016584305.1 Chionoecetes opilio
TCATGTATTTTCTCCCCTTGAGAATCTGGTATTTTCAGCCTCTGACCACTCTTTGTGGTTATTCTAAGCTGGTACGTCGCCTAGAGTAGTTTTGGCGCCACAAGGTCGTATTGGTAGGGTCAAAGGGCGGTGGTTCTGCTCTTCCTCTATGACCGAAGTTTCTCTCTCCTTATAGACACATTTCTTCCCTTGGTTGTTATTGACGTCTTGTTTCCCTCTGTCATTCAACTCGACGCCTTTCTTATTCTCATCTAATTATCCATTGTTTTCTTTATTTCCTCTTCGTCTTGGCGTTTTTCAGTTTTTTACCATCCTCTTTTGATTAGTGGTTCAGCTTATGTCGCAAACGATGATTTTTCCATTGATTTGTTGTGTTCTTTTCAAGTTCTGGACCATTGTTCTCCTGAAGACATCGCTCTGGCTGTGGCCTCGTCATCGCTGCTATCTTCGCGTCTTCGGGGACTCGACAACGCACTCCGTTATCTCCATCATTATCCACTGAGTCACTGTTCCCACCTTCAAACACGCGCCTATGTTTCTTATTCCTTTGTATGTGTTTACCCTTCCAATCCCTGCATATCCCTGTGTTCTTCCTTCACATTCGTCAACACTTGTCGTCGGCATTAGACAGCGCCTATGTGGTCGTAATTCCTGTTTTCTCTACGTTTAGACTCTGCTTTCCACTGTGTTATCCTCTGTCACTGCGTCAACACTTGTTCCCACCTTCACACACGCACCTATGTGTTCTAATTCCTTATATTCTTTTCCATCCCCATTCCTTTTATTCCACTTGTCACATTTCGTCGCTTAAACACGCGCCTATGTGTTTCTAATTCCTTATTCTCTAAATTAGATTCCTTTCTTCCTTGTGTCACTTCGTCAACACTTGTTCCCACCTCCACACACGCGCCTATGTGTTCGTCATTCCTTATATTCGCCTCTTTTCCATTCCTTCTTTGCCTGTGCCAACCTGTCGCTTCAACACACGCGCCTATGTGTTCTAATTCCTATATTCTAATACTTAGATTCCTTTATTCCCTGTGTCTTCGTCTGCCATCACTTCTGTCCTAATCCCTCTTCCATTCTTTTCCCATTTGTAACACACGCGCCTATGTGTTCTAATTCCTTATATTCTGATATTTCCTTATTCCCTGTGTGTCTATTGTACTTGTTCTTACCCCTATGTGTTCTATTCTTCAATTCCTTTATTCCTTCCTTAGTTCTCCATGTTGTCTATTGTTCCAATGTTTCTAGTCCTACTATTCAATTCCTTTATTCCTCGTGGTTCCTGCATCGCTTCGTCCTTCACCTTGTTCCCACCATTAGACACGCGCCTATGTGTTCTAATTCCTTCGTTTTGTTTTCCCTCCCATTCCTTCATTCCCTGTGTTATCTCCGTCACTTTGTCTTCACTTGTTCCCACCATTAGACACGCGCCTATGTGTTCTAATTCCTTGTTTTGTTTTCCCTCCCATTCCTGCATTCCCTGTGTTATCTCCGTCACTTCGTCAACACTTGTTCCCACCATTAGACACGCGCCTATGTGTTCTAATTCTTTATATTCGCCTCTATTCCATTCCTTCTTTGCCTGTCGCAACCTGTCACTTCATACACACGCGCCTATGTGCTCTAATCCTTATATTCTCTACTGTTATTCCTTCTTATTCCCTGTCTTATCTCGTCACTTCGTCAACACTTGTTCTCGGATACACACGCGCTATTGTTCTAATTCCTTCTTTCTCTACTTTATATCCTTCTTCATTCGCCTGTGTCTCTTCTATCGCTTCGTCTTCACTTGTTCCCACTCCACACACGCGCCTATTGTTCTAATTCCTTGTATTGTTTCCTCCTTTCCATTCCTTCATTCCTGTGTCTCTTCATCACTTCGTCAACACTTGTTTCTACCTTCATACACGCGCCTATGTGTTCTAATTCCTTATAGTTTTTATCCTTCCATTCCTTCATTCCCTGTGTCTCTTCTCGCTTCGTCAACACACCATAGCGCTATGTGTTCTAATTCCTTATGTCTTTATCTTCCATTCCTTCGTCCGCTACGTCAACACTTGTCCCCTGTAAACACGCGCCTATGTGTTCTAATTCATTATATTCGCTCTTTTCGATTCTGCTTTGCTGTGCCAACTCTGTCACTTCAAACACGCGCCTATGTGTTCTAATTCCTTATATTCGCCTCTTTTCCATTCCTGCTTTGCCTGTGCCAACTCTGTCACTTCAACACACACGCCTATGTGTTCTAATTCCTTATATTCGCCTCTATTCAATTCCTTCATTCCCTGTGTCACTTCTGTCGCTTCAACACTTGTTCCCACCTGTAAACACGCGCCTATGTGTTCTAATTCCTTATCGTTATTATACCATTCCTTCATTCCCTCCGTCGGTTCGTCTTCACTTGTTCCCACCATTACACACGCGCCTATGTGTTCTAATTCCTTATAGTTTCTGTTATTCCAGTCCTGCATTCCCTCTGTCACCTTGTCTTCGGTGTTTGGGCTATTTTGTTGATCGGGTTTTTGGTACGTTTTGGGCGACATTTCGTGCTGGCTTTCTTGTCCCCTTGGTTGTTGGGCGGTTGTCGGCGAGTGACCGGCCTCCTGTTCCACCCTAGACTCGGTGCACTTGTTCCCTTGTTCCTGCTTCAGTCTGTCGATGGTGAGCGAGGCGATGTACACAGCTCGTCTGTAATGCTCGTCCAAGTCGTTCTTTTCCTTGACAGCTTCGTCGCGATCATGTGTCAATTTCTTCACCTCGTCCAATGCCGCGTTTCTTGCCTCGAGTGTTCTTCTGTTGTCTTCTTGCATTTCACTGATGATCTTTTCCTTCTCGTCGAGTGTTAAGGAAAGATTGGTTTTTGCCTCGAGTGTTTTTCTGTAGTTTTCTTGTATTTCACTGATGACTTTTTCCTTCTCGTGCAGTGTTAAGGTAAGGTTGGCGTCGTAACTCTGTCGCATGTTGTCCATCTGTTGCCTTACCAAATCAACCTTCAGACTGTTGATAATCGCTTCACTTTCCATGTACTTCAGCTGACACTTTGCTTCATCAGCCTTCTGCTTGTTACAAATTGCATCATATTCCATTTTGTCTCTTTCTCGCCTTAGCTTATTTATTTTAGCTTGTAGTTGATCGCTTTATTTTCCATATTGTCTCTCTGTTTTCTTAGCTTGTTAACCTTCAGCTTGTAATTAAATGCCTTATTTTCCATGCGGTCCCTTTCTCGCTTTGCTTTATCAGCCTTCAGCTTGTAACGAATTGCTATGTTTTCCATGTTGTCTCTTTGTTGCCGTAGCTTGTTAACTTTCAGCTTGTATGTAATCGCTTTATTTTCCATGTCTTCCTTCTGTCGCTTTGCTTGATCAACTTTCAGCTTGTAATAATTGGATTGATCCAGCTATTGTCTCTGTTGCAAGATCTGTAAATCCTTCTTTTCCATTTCTTTGGTCATGTTACCCATGGTACGTTTAGCTTCATCAAATTCCTTTTTGTGATGAGTCGCTAGAGCGTCCATGATTTTTGTCTGCTCTGCGATAATGGCATCCCTCAATTCCTATCCCTTCATCAAGTTAACGGTCATGGCTTCTTTCTCGCCGTGCAGTTTCTTTACTAATTGCATCTCCAAGATGGATTCATCAATTTCCTTTTTGTGATAAGTGGCTTGAGCGTCCAAGATTTTGGTCTGCTCCGCGATAATGGCATCCCTCAAGTCCTATCCCTTCATCAAGTTGGCGTTCTTGGCGGTCATGGCTTCCTTCTCGCCGCGCAGTTTCTTTACTTCTTGCATCGCCAAGATGGATTCATCAATTTCCTTTTTGTGATAAGTGGCTTGAGCGTCCATGATTTTGGTCTGCTCTGCGATAATGGCATCCCTCAATTCCTATCCCTTCATCAAGTTAACGGTCATGGCTTCTTTCTCGCCGTGCAGTTTCTTTACTTCTTGCATCTCCAAGATGGATTCATCAATTTCCTTTTTGTGATAAGTGGCTTGAGCGTCCATGATTTTGGTCTGCTCCGCGATAATGGCATCCCTCAAGTCCTATCCCTTCATCAAGTTGGCGTTCTTGGCGGTCATGGCTTCCTTCATGCCGCGCAGTTTCTTTACTTCTTGCATCGCCAAGATGCATTCATCAATTTCTTTTTTGTGATAAGTGGCTTGAGCATCCATGATTTTTGTCTGCTCTGCGATAATGGCATCCCTCAATTCCTATCCCTTCATCAAGTTGGCGGTCATGGCTTCTTTCTCGCCGTGCAGTTTCTTTACTTCTTGCATCGCCAAGATGGATTCATCAATTTCTTTTTTGTGATAAGTGGCTTGAGCATCCATGATTTTGGTCTGCTCCGCGATAATGGCATCCCGCAATTCCTATCCCTTCATCAAGTTGTCGATCATGGCTTCTTCTCGTCCGTCAAGTTCTTTACTTCTTGCATCGCTAAAATGTCTTGCATCAATTTTTTCTGTGAAAGGGTGATCTTGAGCATCGCCATGATTTCTGTTGCTCCGCGATAATGGGCATTCCGGTAATTCCTAAACCCTTATCATTGGCGTTCTGATGGGATCAATGGCTATTCCTTCTGCAGTGCATTTTTGTATTCTGCATCGCTGGCAGGCTTACACCTGTCTATGCGAGGAGTCTGCTGTACTTCTGCGCACGCGGGGGATCCTTGCAAGCCTTTATGCCCTGACTTTGGTGGAGGCTTGGTGGCTCTTCGCGTATAACACCACCAGGTCAGGGAGAGCACCACCAATGCTACTCCTTATGCAGTGCATTATTGAGAGTATATCACATACACGCGGCGAGGCTTACACCAAACGCCGCAATATAAGGATTTTTATTTTGATCATTTGGAATTTTTGTTCACCATTGAGTATGGTGGCCTCTTGATCTAAGAAGAAGTAGATTCCTTTGTGTACCCCACTAGGAGTGGGCTCCAGGTCTCGTCCCGTCCCAAGAACACGCCCGGTGGAGTTTATTTTTTTTTTTTTTTTTTTTTTTTTTTTTTTGCTACATCTGAGCGTTATAGCGCGTAGGCTATATTTCCTTGCCTGTGGTGGTGCTATCCAGGCTCGGGAGGAGGTGGCGCCACGGGTCCCGCGCCCAGCGCGGTGCAGCAGGCTCTGCCCCGCGTGGGGAGGTGAGTGCTCTGGCCTCGGCCTGGAGCAAGCGTAGCGGCGTCCTCTGCGCGGGGTGGTGTGGCCGTGCATGCTCAGGTGGCTACGGAGCGATGGGGGCGTTGCTCCTGCTTGGCTCGGTGATGCCCTGCATCACCACCTACAGCGGGAGGTCTCTCTCTCTCTCTCTCTCTCTCTCTCTCTCTCTCTCTCTCTCTCTCTCTGACACACACACACACACACACACACACGTTCTATACTTGAGGTCGGTGTATTGATGTGGTTAAAATCATCTCCCATCACGATGCTATCTACACATAACATTGACACCCGCACCGTCCTGGCGCTGGCGGGACCCTCAGCGCTCATAAGACTCCATAACCTTCACGGGGAACGATCTGGTGCAGTGAGGAGCGAAGGATGAGTATTTTCTCTGACCTCACGTGCTTGTAATGGAGCACTTGCCACACGCTGCACCCGGCTGTGTGTGCGACTACCTATAAAACTTAATTATGTGATAAGAAAAAAAATTAATATGTATGTTTTCTTAGCGTATGTTCTTAGCGTATGGTTTCTTAATATTTAGTATCCAAAAATGTAAGCTTGGACTGTATAAGTGGCGGTAAACATTACGCTGACAATTGCAATTATTCTAAGGTAGACATGTTGATTGATTGGTAATACTGATACTAAATATATTGAATAAAAATAGATATAATAAAAAAAAAAAATTGTAATAAATATAGATGAAAAATATCTAAATATATTGCTTTGTGTTCAGTTTAGTCTATCTGTTTACTTGTGTCAGTAGAGGGAAGGAGCAGGCTTTTTACTGTCGCGTTACTAAGGGAAATATATCTATTCGAACAGGGCAACATATTTTCTGTTTGGGTTCAGGTGATTAAAAAGTGTTGACGTATGTCCATGAAGGAAAACAAATAGGTTTCCAGGTTAGCCTAGCGGTGAAATCACTAATAATAAACCAAAATAAGGCAAAATAAAGGCAAAGTAAGGCCAACTATTCTCCGTCTGTGTTCAGGTAATCAGGTTGATTAAAAGTGATGACGTGTGTCCACAGAGGAAACAAGTGGCTTGCAGGAAAGATTAGCGGTGAAATCACTAATTATAGACCACTAATAATGTAAAATATTCTCTGTCTTGGGTGTTAATTAAAAAGTGTCTACGTATGCCCATCAAGGGAAAACAATAAGGTAGAGAGTTAAGTTTCACGGTGAATTCGCATTTCCCTCAATTAACGTAAGAACCAGAATGAAGAGACACAAAGAGCGAGTGTTTGGAGTTTGTTTCTAAGCTTTAAATAATAATAATAATAATGATTATTTTATTTTCACCCAAAGGCATCAGGAAATAAAAACATAATATACAGACATGAGGGAACTAAAACTATGATCTGTGTTTCTAGGATGTGACACAGGTGATCCATCTAACACTCTTCATCCACCCTCCACCCACTATCCACTGTCACTGCTCCACATAAAGCTATACATCAACACTATGATACATTTACCATTATTCTAAGAGTATTGGAAAATAAACAAACACCAGATGAATACGGGAGGCAAGGAAGATTATGTCATGAGTTGTATTTTCAATATCAGGTAAAGTCTCCATGGTATAAAAGTGAAAATTGGAAATATTCTGCTTGCATATTAAATTTTAAAATATCATAAACTTTCCATGGTATAAAACAGTGACAATTGCAAATATTCTGCTCCTTTCATACTAAATCAAAGAATATCAGTTAATTTCTTCGGGGTATAACAGTAGAAATAACAAATATTCTGCTTTTTTCATACTATAGTCAAGAATATCAGATAAACTTTCCATGATATTAGAGTGAAAATTGCAATTCTTTTCCTCCTTTCATTCTAAATTCAAGATAGACCATAATGATAAACCAATATAATACCAAATAAACTTAACTTTCCATGCTATAAAAGTGAAAATAACAATTCTTCTTCATGCATTCTAAATTTAGGAAGCAGATAAACCTTCCATGGTATAAAACAATAAAAATTCCAACTCTTCTTCTCCTTGCATACTAAATCTAAGAATACCTTGCTTAATTATTCGAATTTAGTTTCTTCTTGGTATGAGTGTGACTGTCGCAAGCGGCTTCTCATCTGGCTCATAGGTAGTTCTTCTCTATCGCTATGACATTTGAATACTTTATGTGTTGAGTCGTAACTTTGGATATTTGGGACGCTTATTTAACCCTTGTTGTGTGAGGGAGGAAGTAGGGGCGTCGTGTGCCCTCCTCCCTGCCACTGGACACTCCATTAAACTTCTCCTGCGGCTGAATCCATTACAATATATAAATAGAAAAGAGATAGAGTTGAAATTCTTGTTAATGGTAGTTTTTTTCATCACTTGGACACAGTTGCTTCTCGCTGCCTTGGTGGTTCTTGCCGTCCATTCGGGTTTTTTTTTCGCCTTTTGTTGTTTTATCTTTTTTTTCCTCCATGATTTTTTTCTGTTTTTGGCCTTGTTGCTGATATATCTTTTTTTCCTCCATGACTTTTTTCTGTTTTTGGTCTTGTTGCTGATATATCTTTTTTTCCTCCATGACTTTTTTCTGTTTTTGGCCTTGTTGCTGATATATCTTTTTTTCCTCCATGACTTTTTTCTGTTTTTGGCCTTGTTGCTGATATATCTTTTTTTCCTCCATGACTTTTTTCTGTTTTTGGCCTTGTTGCTGATATATCTTTTTTTCCTCCATGACTTTTTTTCTGTTTTTGGCCTCGTTGCTGATATATCTTTTTTTCCTCCATGACTTTTTCTGTTTTGGCCTCGTTGCTGATATACTTTTTTCCTCCATGACTTTTTCGTTTTGGCCTGTTGCTGATATATCTTTTTTCCTCCATGACTTTTTTTCTGTTTTTGGCCTTGTTGCTGATATATCTTTTTTTCCTCCATGACTTTTTTCTGTTTTTGGCCTTGTTGCTGATATATCTTTTTTTCCTCCATGACTTTTTTTCTGTTTTTGGCCTTGTTGCTGATATATCTTTTTTTCCTCCATGACTTTTTTCTGTTTTTGGCCTTGTTGCTGATATATCTTTTTTTCCTCCATGACTTTTTTTCTGTTTTTGGCCTTGTTGCTGATATATCTTTTTTTCCTCCATGACTTTTTTCTGTTTTTGGCCTCGTTGCTGATATATCTTTTTTTCCTCCATGACTTTTTTCTGTTTTTGGCCTCGTTGCTGATATATCTTTTTTTCCTCCATGACTTTTTTCTTTTGTCGCCTTGCTGCTGTTTACCTTTTATCCTTCAATAGTTTCTCCTTTTTTCGGGATTTTTTCTCTATGGAGTGTCGTACTGATGGTACTGGATGTTATTTCCTATTCTTGTATTGTGGCGTTGCTTGGTGTGGTTCTCCTGTTTAGCTGTTAACCCCTTGTGACCCATAACGTAATTTCCATTGTAATTTGTCTACCATTAACATGCTTTTTAGTGAACATAAGCAATATTAAATAGATATCACCGGTTTAGTATCCTTGTCCACAAGCTAATTTGGTTTATTTATTGGTTTATATTTTGTTGTAGTTTTATGGCTAACAACAGACGATTTCATATAGCAAAGGAAAGATCTGGGCGTGAAGGGGTTAAGAAGAAGGAGTAGGCAAGGGGCGATACAGCGAAGGGTTTTCAGGGGCGTGAGGATGGGCGTGTTTTGAGGAGGGCGTGTGGGCGTGGATCCCTTGGGCTGAACCTGAGAGACAGATGGACGGATTTCATGCCAAAAAGGGGGAAATGTGCCAGACATTAGAGGTCATATGGCACACCTGAGAGAGAGAGAGAGAGAGAGAGAGAGAAGAGAGAGAGAGAGAGAGAGAGAGAGAGAGGAGAGAGAGAGAGAGAGAGAGAGAGAGAGAGAGAGAGAGGAGAGAGGGGAGAGAGAGAGAGAGAGAGAGAGGAGAGAGAGGAAGAGATAGAGAGAGGGAGAGAGAGAGAGGAGAGATCAAACTCAACATAGATAGCAGAGTGATACATCCATAATAAATTTAAAATGATACGAAACAATTTTAGTGGGAAAGTCAGACCTTATCATGACCCCAGATCAGTGAAGTCGAACACAACTCAGGTTTTAAAAGCAGAATCCTTAACAACTATTCATGATAATGGAGTAGATGTTCTTGTAGGATAGATGTGTAGTATCTCGTTGTAAGGCAGGATAAGTAACAGAGGAGAAGGAGTAGTAGGGGAGTATATAGTGACTGTAGTTAATAAGTAGTTATAGTATAAGTAAATAATATATATAAGACCCTTATCATGACCAAGAATCAGGATTAAGTCGAACAACCTCGGTCATCAAAAACATAATCCTTAAGAAAAACTACTCTGTAATTGGAATTTTAATCAGAGAAGCATTTCATCACAATGAAATTAAAGGAATCTTTCGTAAAATTGTCATTTGTCATATGCTTTTTTAAAATTTATTTTACCTGTCGGTGAAAATGGGTGTAGTTTCATTCGTTAAGTCATTGTAATCATCGTAAAGTTTTCATTCATTTCGTCATCATAATTATGTATTTTTCATATATTTCGTCCCTTTGAGAACTTTTTTTCAGCCCAACACTTTTTGTTGGTGGTCAAGCTTGGTCGTCGCCAAGATCGTTTTGCGCCAAGGGTCGTTGGAGGGTCAAAGGGCGGTGGTTTCTGCTCTTTCTAGGACAAGTTCTCTCTCCTTATAGACAACTTTCCTTGCCGGGCTGTTTTTAAAAAGGTCTTGTTTCCTCTCTTCACCGCAGCCTTCCCTATTCCTCCTTATAATGCTCCTTCTTCCTCTTCGTCTGGCGTTAGTTCTTAAACTCTCTCTGATAGTGGTCGCCTTAATGGTCTCCAAACGAGATTTTTTCCCATTGATTGTTGTTTCTTTTCAAGTCGGGAACACTTGTTCGCGGACATCGCGGGGGGTGGCTCGTCCTCGGGGCTATCTCGGGTTTCGGGGACTGACCAACACTCGTACCCATCATTATCCACTGGGGTCACTTGTTCCCCCCTCCAACACAACGCGCTTGTGTTCTAAATTCCTTGTATTTTACCTCATCCTGCATCCCGTGTCTTTCCATCACTTGAAACCACTTGTTCTCGGCATTCACCGCGCCTTGTGTTCAAACCCTGTATTCTCTACCTTAAATTCTTTCCCTGTTTACCCTCTGTACGTCAATCCGTCCCACTTCAAAAGCCTATGTTTTCTAATTCCCTTTATATTCTTTTCCATCCCTTTCCTTTATTCCCTGGTCATATCCGTCGCTTCAACACACGCGCCTATGTGTTTCTAATTCCTTAATTTCTTAATATTAGATTCCTTTTTCTTGTGTCATTTCGTCAACACTTGTTTCCACCTCCACACACGCGCCTATGTTCGTCGTCCTTATATTGCCTCTTTTCCATTCCTTCTTTGCCTGTCCCAACTCTGTAACTTCAACACACCGCCTATTGTGTCAAATTTCTAATTCTCTACTATAAGATTCCTTTATTCCCGTGTTCCTCCATTTTCGTCATACCTTTTCCATTTACACACGCGCCTATGTGTTCAAATTTCCCTTAATTCTTTGTTATTCCATTTTAGTTCCCTGTGTGTCTATGTTTTTGTTTCCCTTTATGTTCTCTACTATTCAATTCCTTTTCCTGTGTTCTTCCACGCTTCGTCTTCACTTTGTTCCCACCATTAGGACACGCGCCTATGTGTTTTTTTAATTCCTTGTTTGTTTTCCCTCCCATTCCTGCATTCCTGTTTTTATCTCCGTCACTTCGTCAACCACTTGTTCCAACCATTAGACACGCGCCTATGTGTTCTAATTCCTTATTTTTGCCTCTTTCAATTCTCTTTGCCTGTGCCCAACTCTGTCATTTTCACACACGCGCCTATGTGTTTAATCTTATATTCTCTACGTTATTTTCCCTTTCTTCATTCCCTGTTTATCTTCGTCACTTCGCAACACTTGTTCTCGCATTACACACGCGTTTATATTTTTCTAATTCCCTTTCTGTTCTTACTTTTATATTCCTTCTTCTTTCGCTGTGTTTCTTCTATCGCTTCGTCTCACTTGTTCCCACTCACACACGCGCCTATGTGTTCTAATTCCTTGTATGTTTTCCCCTTCATTCCTTTTCCCTGTGTCTTTCCTCACTTCGTCAACACTTTTTTTTCTACCTTCATACAGGGCCTATGTTTTCAAATTTCCTTATAGTTTTTATCCTCCTTTCCTTTATTTCCTGTGTTCTTCCGTCGCTTCAACACACGCGCCTATGTGTTCTAATTCCTTATTTTCTTTAATTCCATTCCTTCTCGTTTCGTCAACACTTGTTCCCCCTGTAACACGCGCCTATGTGTTCTAATTCCTTATATTCGCCTCTTTTTCCTTTCCTGCTTTGCCTGTTGCCAAACTCTGTCATTTCAACACCGCGCCTATGTGTTCTAATTCCTTATATTTGCCTCTATTCAATTCCTTCATTCCCTGTGTCACTTCTGTCGCTTCAACACTTGTTCCCACCTGTAAACACGCGCCATGTGTTTCTAATTCCTTATCGTTATTATCCATTCCTTCATTCCCTCCGTCGGTTCGCCCTTCACTTGTTCCCACCATTACACCGCGCCTATTGTTTTTCTAATTCCTTATATTTTCTGTTATTCCATTCCTGCATTCCTCTGTCACCTTGTCTTCGGTGTTTGGGCTTTTTTGTTGATCGGGTTTTTTGGTACGTTTTGGGCGACATTCGTGCTGGCTTCTGTCCCCTTGTTGTTGGGCGGTTGTCGGCGAGTGACCGGCTCCTGTTCCCCCCTAGACTCGGTGCACTTGTTCCCTTGTTCCTGCTTCAGTCTGTCGATGGTGAGCGAGACGATGTACACAGCTCGTCTGTAATACTCGTCCAAGTCGTTCTTTCCTTGACAGCTTCGTCGCGATCATGTTTCATTTCTTCCCCTCGTCCAATGCCGCGTTTCTTGCTCGAGTGTTCTTCTGTTGTCTTCTTGCATTTACTGATGATCTTTTCCTTCTCGTTGATTGTTAAGGAAAGGTTGGTTTTTGCCTCGAGTGTTTTTCTGTAGTTTTCTTGTATTGCACTGATGACTTTTCCTTCTCGTGCAGTGTTAAGGTAAGGTTGGCGTCGTAACTCTGTCGCATGTTGTCCATCTGTTGCCTTACCAAATCAACCTTCAGACGGGGTTTGATCATCGCTTCACTTTCCATGTAGTCAGCTGACACTTTGCTTCATCAGCCTTCTGCTTGTTAAAAATTTGCATCATATTCCATTTGTCTTTTTCTCGCTTAGCTTATTTATTTTAGCTTGTAGTTGATCGCTTTATTTTCCATATTGTCTCTCTGTTTTCTTAGTTTTGTTAACCTTCAGCTTGTAATTAAATGCCTTATTTCCATGCGGTCCCTTTCTCGCTTTGCTTATCAGCCTTCAGCTTGTAACGAATTGCTATGTTTTCCATGTTGTCTCTTTGTTGCCGTAGCTTGTTTAAATTTCAGCTTGTATGTAATCGCTTTATTTTCCATGTCTTCCTTCTGTCGCTTTGCTTGATCAACTTTAGCTTGTAATAATTGGATTGATCCAGCTATTGTCTCTGTTTTCAAGATCTGTAAATCCTTCTTTTTCCATTCTTGGTCAGTTACCCCTGGTACGTTTAGCTTCATCAAATTCCTTTTTGTGATGAGTCGCTAGAGCGTCCCTGATTTTGTTGCTCTGCGATAAATGGCATCCCTCAATTCCCATCCCTTCATCAAGTTAAAGGTCATGGCTTTCTTCTCGCCGTGCAGTTCTTTACTTTGCATCCCAAGATGGATCATCAATTTCCTTTTTGTGATAAGTGGCTTGAGCTCCAAGATTTTGGTCTGCTCCGCGATAATGGCATCCCTCAAGTTTTTTATCCCTTCATCAAGTTGGCGGTCATGGCTTCTTCTCGCCGGCAGTTTCTTACTTCTTGCATCCCAAGATGATTCATCAATTTCTTTTTGTGATAAGTGGCTTGAGCGTCCATGATTTTGGTCTGCTCTGCGATAATGGCATCCTCAATTTCCCATCCCTTCATCAAGTTAACGGTCATGGCTTCTTTCTCGCCGTGCAGTTTCTTTACTTCTGCATCTCCCAAGATGGATTCATCAAATTTTCCCTTTTTGTGATAAGTGGGTTGAGCTCCATGATTTTTGGGCTGCTCCGCGATAATGGCATCCCTCAAATTCCTATCCCTTCATCAAGTTGGCTTCTTGGGTCATGGCTTCCTTCTCGCGGCAGTTTTTACTTCTTGCATCGCCAAGATGGATTCATTCAATTTTCTTTTTTGTGATAAGGGCTTTAGCATCCATGATTTTTGTCTGCTCCGCGAAAAATGGCATCCCTCAATTTCCCATCCCTTCATCAAGTTGCGTCATGGCTTCTTTTTCGCCGTTTCAGTTTCTTTTCTTCTTTCATCGCAAGATGGTTCATCAATTTCTTTTTGTGATAAGTGGTTTTGGGGATCCATGATTTTGGGCTGCTCCGCGATAATGGCATCCCTCAATTCCTATCCCTTCATCAAGTTCTCGATCATGGCTTCTTTCTCGCCGTGCAGTTTCTTTACTTCTTGCATCCCAAGTGGATTTATCAATTTCCTTTTGTGAGGGTTGCAGATCCATGATTTTTGGTCTGCTCCGCGATAATGGAATCCCTCAATCCTATCCCTTCATCAAGGTTGGCGTTGTGATGGGGCATGGCTTCCTTTCGCCGGGCAGTTCTTGACTTTTGCATCGCGTCCTCTGTTTTGCGAGGGTCTGCGTGTACTTTCTGCGAGAGCGGGGGATCCTTGCAGCACGTAGCGCCTGTACTTTTGGTTTAGCTTTCGGTGTTTTCAGCTATAACACACGGGCAGGGAGTCACCCCAATGCTTATCTTTCCCTTTATGCGTTTCATCTATTGAAGTACCACATACACGCGGCGAGGCTACACCACACCCCCCCATTAAGGATCTTATTTGATCACTGGAACCTTTGTCCCCCAGAGTGGAGTTGGTGGGCCTCTTTGGGTCTAAGAAATGAGACCTGTGTACCTCTAGAGTGTAGCTCCGTTGTCCTCCCAGATACGCCTGTGGGAAAGGAGTTTTTTTTTTATTTTATTTATTTATTATTATTTATTTATTATTATATTATTTTTTTTTTTTTTTTTTATTATTATTTATTATTTTTTTTATTTTTTTTTTTTTTTTTTTTTTTTTTACATCTGAGCGTATAGCGCATGTAGGCTATTAATTCCTTCCTGTTTGGTGCCACTCACAGCCTCGAGGAGGAGGTTGGCGGCCGCGAGGTCCTCGCTCCAGCGCCTGCAGTAGCTCTGCCCGGGGTGGAGGAGGTGGTGCTCGGCCCCGGCGTGGGGCAGCAGTAGCGGCGCCCTGCGCGGGTGGTGTGGTGCATTTCAGGTGGCACGGAGCATGGGTGGGTGTCTTGCTTTGGGGCGGTGATGCCCTGCATCCACCACAGCGGAGGGTCTCTCTCTTCTCTCTCTCTCCTCCCTCTCTCCTCTCTCTCGTTCTTTTCTCTCTCCTCTTCTTCTCTCTCTCTCTCTCTCTCTCTCTCTCTCTCTCTATATTTTTTTTTAATATATTTATTTTATAATATATATTTATAATATATATATAAAAAATTAAAATATATATATATATAAATATTTATATTATATAATCTTTCTCTGACACAAACACACACACACACACACACACACACGGTTTGACCTCAGGGCTTTAATGGAGCAATTGCCCCACGCTGCACCCGGTGTGTGTGCGACTACTAAAAACTTAATTATGAAAGAAAAAAAATTAATATGATGTTTTCCTAGCGTATGTCTTAGCGTATGGTTCTTAATATTTAGATCCAAAAATGTAAGCTTGGACTGTTATAGTGGCGGTAACATTACGCTGACAATTGCATTATTCTAAGGTAGACAGTTGATGATTGGGAATACTGATATTAAATATATTTATAAAAATAGATATAATATCAAAAAATATTTTTTAATAATATATATGAAAAATATCAAATTATTGCTTTGTGTTCAGTTTTGTGTATCTGTTTACTTGTGTCAGTAGAGGGAAGGAGCAGGATTTTTAATGTCGCTTTAAAAGGAAAATATCTATTAAACAGGGAAATATTTCTGCTTGGGTTCAGTGTAAAAAAGTGTTGACGAGTCCATGAAGGAAAACAAATAGGTTTCCAGGTTTGTAGCGGTGAAATCCCAAAATAAACCAAATAAGGGAAATAAAGGCAAGTAAAGGGCCAACATTCCCGTCTGTGTTCAGGTAATCAGGGTTTATTAAAAGTGATGGACGTGTGTCCACAAGGAAACAGTGGCTTGCAGGAAAGATTAGCGGTGAAATCATAATTAGACCAATAATAATGTAAATATTTCTCGGTCTTGGTTTAATTTAAAAAGTGTTACGTAGCCCATAGGAAAACAATAAGGTACAGAGTTAAGTTTACGTGAATTCGCATTTCCCTCAATTAAAAGTAAGAACCAGAATGAAAAGACGCAAAGAGCGATGTTTTGGGGTTTTTTTTTAAACTTTAAATAATTTAAAAATAATAATGATTATTTTATTTTCACCAAAGGCATCAGGAAAAAAAAACAATTTTACAGACATGAGGAACTAAAACTATGTCTGTGTTTTTAGGATTGACACAGTGATCATCTAACCCTTATAACCTCACCCCCAAACAAATGACACTGCTCCACATAAAGCTATACATCAACACTATGATACATTTACCATTATTCTAAGAGTATTGGAAAATAAACAAATACCAGATGAATACGGGAGGCAAGGAAGATTATGTCATGAGATGTATTTTCAATATCAGGTAAAGTCTCCATGGTATGAAAGTGAAAATTGGAAATATTCTGCTTGCATACTAAATTTTAAAATATCATAAACTTTCCATGGTATAAAACAGTGACAATTGCAAATATTCTGCTCCTTTCATACTAAATCAAAGAATATCAGTTAATTTCTTCGGGGTATAACAGTAGAAATAACAAATATTCTGCTTTTTTCATACTATAGTCAAGAATATCAGATAAACTTTCCATGATATTAGAGTGAAAATTGCAATTATTCTTCTCCTTTCATTCTAAATTCAAGATGAACCATAATGATAAACCAATATAATACCAAATAAACTTAACTTTCCATACTATAAAAGTGAAAATAACAATTCTTCTTAATTCATTCTAAATTTAGGAAGCAGATAAACCTTCCATGGTATAAAACAATAAAAATTCCAACTCTTCTTCTCCTTGCATACTAAATCTAAGAATACCTTGCTTAATTATTCGAATTTAGTTTCTTCTTGGTATGACTGTGACTGTCGCAAGCGGCTTCTCATCTGGCTCATAGGTAGTTCTTCTCTATCGCTATGACATTTGAATACTTTAATGTGTTGAGTCGTAACTTTGGATATTTGGGACGCTTATTTAACCCTTGTTGTGTGAGGGAGGAAGTAGGGGCGTCGTGTGCCCTCCTCCCTGCCACTGGACACTCCATTAAACTTCTCCTGCGGCTGAATCCATTACAATATATAAATAGAAAAGAGATAGAGTTGAAATTCTTGTTAATGGTAATTTTTTTCATCACTTGGACACAGTTGCTTCTCGCTGCCTTGGTGGTTCTTGCCGTCATTCGGGTTTTTTCGCCTTGTTGTTGTCTACTTTTTTCTCCTGTTTTTGCCGTACCTTTGTTGCCTGTCTACTTAGAGAGAGAGAGAGAGAGAGAGAGAGAGAGAGAGAGAGAGAGAGAGAGAGAGAGAGAGAGATCAAACATAAGAAAATAGATAAGCAAAGTGATAATAATACATAAACCTGGTAAAATGATAGGACATCAGTTATCACGGAACACAAAAGAGATGTCAGGCTTCCTCCCTATAATAGTAATAATAATAATAATAATGATAATAATAATAGTATTTAATAGAAAATAAAAATAGTAGTACATAGTACAGTACAGTATAATAGTAATAATAGAAGTATATAGATAATAATAATAATAATAATAATAGTACTATAATTAATTATAGTACAGCTAACTTACTAGAATGACAGAATAGAAACTAGCCATCTTAACACACATACACTCTTTCCTTACGGTATATATAAAGTTAGAACGAAAATCACGCATATATTGACTTTGTAGAACCTTTTTTTTATCACCTTAACACACATACTATTTCCTTACGTTTTATTAATAAAGTTAATGAAAATAACCCACATATTGATTTTGTAGAATGTCCAAAATAGGAAAAAGTTACCATATACTATGACATTATATCTTTGTAGGATATTATGTGTAGCAAAAACATGTATTGACTTTGTAGAAGGTTCGATATATGAACATACGAAAATAAGGAAGTAAATAAGGAAGCTACAAGAGGCCGTGAGACCTACACGTGGTAGTTCCTGTTCCATATAGGAAAAAGTAACCATATAGTATTGATGTTACACTTTGTAGGATATGATGTGTAGTATCCTCGTCTTGTAAGGGCAGGAGTAAGTAGCAGTAGGAGTAAGGAGTAAGTAGGAGGAGTATATAAGTGACTGTAATAAAATAATAAGTATAGTAAAATTAAGTAAAAAAATAGTAATATAAAGACCCTTTTTTCATGACCCCAAGAAACAGGTTTATTGAAGGGCGAACCAAAAACTGGGGTTTATTCTAAAAAACAATAAACTTTTAAAGGCACTAACACATCATGATAAGGGGGAATGTTAATCAGAGAAACATTTCCATCACAATATAAATATGGAATCATTCGTTAATTTCTCATTCATTCTTGCCATCATGCATTTTTCATATTTATTTTCATCCTGTCGTAAAATTCGTGTTGTTTCATTCGTTAAGTCATTCGTAATCATTCGTAAAGTTTTCATTCATTTTCGTCATCATAATTATCGTATTTTTTCATTTATTTTCCTCCCCTTGAGAACTTTTATTTTCAGCCTCTACCACTCTTTTGTTTGGTTATTCAAGCTTGGTCGTCGCCAGAGTCGTTTTGGCGCCAATGGTCGTCTTGGTAGGGTCAAAGGGCGGTGGTTTCTGCTCTTCCTCTATGACCAAGTTTCTCTCTCCTTATAGACACACTTTCCTTGCCCTTGGCTTGTTATTAAGGTCTTGTCTTCCCTCTCTTCACCGCACGCCTTCCCTTATTCCTCCTTTATCCACTGCTCCTTCTCTTCCTCTTCGTCTTGGCGTTTAGTTTCTTTACATTCCTCTTCTGATATTGGTCGCCTTTATGGTTTCGCAAACGATGATTATTTCCATTGATTTGTTGTTTCTATTCAAGTTCTGGAAACACTTGTTCGTCCTGGACATCGCCGGGTGTGGCCTCGTCCTCGCTGCTATCTTCGCGGTCTTCGGGGACTCGACCAACACTCTTATCTCCATCAAAATCCACTGATCACTTGTTCCCACCTCCACACACGCGCCTATGTGTTCTAATTCCTTGTATTGTTTACCTTCCATCCCTGCATTCCCTGTGTCTCTTCCATCACTTCGTAAACCACTTGTTCTCGGCTTTAGACACGCGCCTATGTGTTCTAATTCCCTGTATTCTCTACTATTAGACTCCTGCTTTCCCTGTGTTATCTCTGTCACTTCGTCAACACTTGTTTCTACCTTCATACACGCACCAATGTGTTCTAATTCCTTATATTCTTTTCCATCCCATTCCTTTATTCCCTGTGTCATATCCGTCGCTTCAACACACGCGCCTATGTGTTCTAATTCCTTATATTCTCTAATATTAGATTCCTTTCTTCTTTGTGTCACTTCGTCAACATTTGTTCCCACCCCAACACGCGCCTATGTGTTCGTCGTCCTTATAGTCGCCTCTTTTCCATTCCTCTTTGCCTGTGCCAACTCTGTCACTTCAACACCGCGCCTATGTGTTTAATTCCCTATTTTCTCTACTTAAGATTCCTTTATTCCCTGTGTCTCCTCCATCACTTCGTCAATACTTGTTCCCATTTGTACACACGCGCCTATGTGTTCTAATTCTTATATTCTTTGTTATTCCTTTCCCTTAGTTCCCTGGGGTGTCTATGTGTTCTGTTTCCTTATGTTCTCTACTATTCAATTCCTTTATTCCCTGTGTTTCCTCCATCGCTTCGTCTTCACTTGTTCCCACCATTAGACACGCTCCTATGTGTTCTAATTCCTTGTTTTGTTTTCCCTCCCATTCCTGCATTCCCTGTGTTATCTCCGTCACTTCGTCAACACTTGTTCCCACCATTAGACACGCGCCTATGTGTTCTAATTCCTTATATTCGCCTCTTTTCCATTCCTTCTTTGCCTGTGCCAACTCTGTCACTTCAACACACGCGCCTATGTGTTCTAATTCCTTGTTTTGTTTTCCCTCCCATTCCTGCATTCCCCGTGTTATCTCCGTCACTTCGTCAACACTTGTTCCCACCATTAGACACGCGCCTATGTGTTCTAATTCCTTATATTCGCCTCTTTTCCATTCCTTCTTTGCCTGTGCCAACTCTGTCACTTCAACACACGCGCCTATGTGCTCTAACTCCTTATATTCTCTACTGTTATATTCCTTCTTCATTCCTTGTGTTATCTTCGTCACTTCGTCAACACTTGTTCTCGGCATTACACACGCGCTTATATGTTCTAATTCCTTCTGTTCTCTACTTTTATTCCTTCTTCATTCGCTGTGTCTCTTCTATCGCTTCGTCTTCACTTGTTCCCACCTCCACACACGCGCCTATGTGTTCTAATTCCTTGTATTGTTTCCCCTTCCATTCCTTCATTCCCTGTGTCTCTTCCATCACTTCGTCAACACTTGTTTCTACCTTCATACACGCGCCTATGTGTTCTAATTCCTTATAGTTTTTATCCTTCCATTCCTTTATTCCCTGTGTCTCTTCCGTCGCTTCAACACATGCGCCTATGTGTTCTAATTCCTTATTTTCATTATCATTCCATTCCTTCGTCGCTTCGTCAACACTTGTTCCCACCTGTAAACACGCGCCTATGTGTTCTAATTCCTTATATTCGCCTCTTTTCCATTCCTGCTTTGCCTGTGCCAACTCTGTCACTTCAACACACGCGCCTATGTGTTCTAATTCCTTATATTCGCCTCTATTCAATTCCTTCATTCCCTGTGTCACTTCTGTCGCTTCAACACTTGTTCCCACCTGTAAACACGCGCCTATGTGTTCTAATTCCTTATCGTTATTATACCATTCCTTCATTCCCTCCGTCGGTTCGTCTTCACTTGTTCCCACCATTACACACGCGCCTATGTGTTCTAATTCCTTATAGTTTCTGTTATTCCAGTCCTGCATTCCCTCTGTCACCTTGTCTTCGGTGTTTGGGGTATTTTGTTGATCGAGTTTTTGGTACGTTTTGGGCGACATTTCGTGCTGGCGTTCTTGTCCCCTTGGTTGTTGGGCGGTTGTCGGCGAGTGACCGGCCTCCTGTTCCACCCTAGACTCGGTGCACTTGTTCCCTTGTTCCTGCTTCAGTCTGTCGATGGTGAGCGAGGCGATGTACACAGCTCGTCTGTAATGCTCGTCCAAGTCGTTTTTTTCCTTGACAGCTTCGTTGCGATCATGTTTGATTTTATTCACCTCGTCCAATGCCGCGTTTCTTGCCTCGAGTGTTCTTCTGTTGTCTTCTTGCATTTCACTGATGATCTTTTCCTTCTCGTTGATTGTTAAGGAAAGGTTGGTATTTGCCTCGAGTGTTTTTCTGTAGTTTTATTGTATTTCACTGATGACTTTTTCCATCTCGTGCAGTATTAAGGTAAGGTTGGCGTCGTAACTTTGTCGCATGTTGTCCATCTGCTGCCTTACCAAATCAACCTTCAGACTGTTCATCATCAGTTCATTTTCCATGTAGTTCAGCTGACACTTTGCTTCATCAGCCTTCTGCTTGTTACAAATTGCATCATATTCCATTTTGTCTCTTTCTCGCCTTAGCTTATTTATTTTTAGCTTGTAGTTGATCGCCTTATTTTCCATATTGTTTCTCTGTTTTCTTAGCTTGTTAACCTTCAGCTTGTAATTAAATGCCTTATTTTCCATGTGGTCACTTTCTCGCTTTGCTTTATCAGCCTTCAGCTTGTAACGAATTGCTATGTTTTCCATGTTGTCTCTTTGTTGCCGTAGCTTGTTGACTTTCAGCTTGTATGTAATCGCTTTATTTTCCATGTCTTCCTTCTGTCGCTTTGCTTGATCAACTTTCAGCTTGTAATAATTGGATTGATCCAGGTCTTGTCTCTGTTGCAAGATCTGTAAATCCTTCTTTTCCATTTCTTTGGTCATGTTACCCATGGTACGTTTAGCTTCATCAAATTCCTTTTTGTGATGAGTCGCTAGAGCGTCCATGATTTTGGTCTGCTCCGCGATAATGGCATCCCTCAATTCCTATCCCTTCATCAAGTTGGCGTTCTTGGCGGTCATGGCTTCCTTCTCGCCGCGCAGTTCCTTTACTTCTTGCATCGCCAAGATGGATTCCTCAATTTCCTTTTTGTGATAAGTGGCTTGAGCGTCCATGATTTTGGTCTGCTCTGCGATAATGGCATCCCTCAATTCCTATCCCTTCATCAAGTTAACGGTCATGGCTTCTTTCTCGCCATGCAGTTTCTTTACTTCTTGCAACGCCAAGATGGATTCATCAATTTCCTTTTTGTGATAAAATGGCTTGAGCGTCCATGATTTTGGTCTGCTCTGCGATAATGGCATCCCTCAATTCCTATCCCCTTTATCAAAATTAACGGTCATGGCTTCTTTCTCGCCGTGCAGTTTCTTTACTTCTTGCATCTCCAAGATGGATTCATCAATTTCCTTTTTGTGATGAGTCGCTAGAGCGTCCATGATTTTGGTCTGCTCTGCGATAATGGCATCCCTCAATTCCTATCCCTTCATCAAGTTAACGGTCCTGGCTTCTTTCTCGCCCTGCAGTTTCTTTTTCTTCTTTTATCTCCAAGATGGATTCATCAATTTCCTTTTTGTGATAAGTGGCTTGAGCGTCCATGATTTTGGTCTGCTCCGCGATAATGGCATCCCTCAAGTCCTATCCCTTCATTTAAGTTGGCGTTCTTGGCGTCATGACTTCCTTTTCGCCGCGCAGTTTCTTTACTTCTTGCATCGCCAAGATGGATTCATCAATTTCCTTTTTGTGATAAGTGGCTTGAGCGTCCATGATTTTGGTCTGCTCCGCGATAATGGCATCCCTCAAGTCCTATCCCTTCATCAAGTTGGCGTTCTTGGCGGTCATGACTTCCTTCTCGCCGCGCAGTTTCTTTACTTCTTGCATCGCCAAGATGGATTCATCAATTTCTTTTTTGTGATAAGTGGCTTGAGCATCCATGATTTTGGTCTGCTCCGCGATAATGGCATCCCGCAATTCCTATCCCTTCATCAAGTTCTCGATCATGGCTTTCTTCTCGCCGTGCAGTTTCTTTACTTCTTGCATCGCTAAAATGCTTTCATCAATTTCTTTTCTGTGATAAGTGACTTGAGCATCCATGATTTTTGTCTGCTCCGCGATAATGGCATCCCTCAATTCCTATCCCTTCATCAAGTTGGCGTTCTTGATGGTCATGGCTTCCTTCTCGCCGCGCAGTTTCATCACTTCTTGCATCGCGTCCTCTGTCTCTGCGAGGGTCTGCGTGTACTTCTGCTGCAGCGCGGGGGATCCTTGCAGCACGTAGCGCCTGTACTCTTGGTTGAGGCTTCGGTGTTTCAGCTATAACACCACCAGGGCCAGGGAGATCACCACCAATGCTATCTCCTTCATGCAGTGCATCTTATTGAAGTATATCACATACACGCGGCGAGGCTTACACCAAACCCCGCAATATTAAGGATCTTTATTTTGATCATCTTGGAACCCGTCGTCACCAGAGTGGAGTTGGTGGCCTCTTGGATCTAGGAAGAATAGAACCTGTGTACCTCCTAGAGTGTAGCTCCAGGCTGTCCTCCCAAGAACACGCCACGAGAATGGAGGGTTTTTTTTTGTTTTTTTTTAACATCTGAGCCTATAGCGCCTGTAGGCTATTACCTTGCTTCCTTCCTGTTGGTGTTGGTTCCTCCTCCCAGCGTGGAGGAGGAGGTGGCGATCGCCGTGGCCCTCCCTCCCAGCCTTGAGGAGGAGGTGGCGGCCGCCGAGAGCCTCGCTCCCAGCGCCTGCAGCAGCATCTGCCCTGCATGGAGGAGGTGGTGCTCGGCCTCGGCGTGGAGCAGCAGTAGCGGCGCCCTGCGCGGGGTGGTGGTGGCGTGCATGCAGGTGGCCACGGAGCCATGGGTGGGCGTGTCCTGCTTGGCGGCGGTGATGCCCTGCATCACCACCTACAGGGGGTGGTTCTCTCTCTCTCTCTCTCTCTCTCTCTCTCTCTCTCTCTCTCTCTCTCTCTCTCTCTCTCTGACATACACACAGACACACACACAAGTTCTATACTTGAGGTCGGGGTAAATTTAGTGGTTAAAAATCATCTTTCCCATCACGATTTCTATCTAACACATTTAAAATTGACACCCGCACCGTCCCGGCGCTGGCGGGACCCTCAGCGCTCATAAGACTCAATAACCTTCACGGGGAACGATCTGGTGCAGTGAGGACCGAAGGATGAGTATTTTCTCTGACCTCACGTGCTTGTAATGGAGCACTTGCCACACGGAGTACCTGGCTGTGTGTTATATAATTTATATTTACTTATGGGATTAGAAAAAAATACGTATGTTTATTTAGTGTATGTTCTTAGTGTATGTTTCTTAGCGTATGTTTTCTTTATGTTTTTTTTAAGCGTATATTTAGTATCCCCCAAAAAAATTCTTGGACTGTATAAGTGGCGGTAAACATTAGGCTAGAGTGCATAACAGAGATCCTCAGTGTGTTTAAGTTACGGTTCTGTCGCTTTATTTCGGTCACTATATATAGAGGGAAGGCGCAGAACTTTTACCGTCGCGTCATTTCATTTAACTAAACAAATAAGGTTAAATATTCTATGTTTGTGTTCATGTGTTAAAAAGTTTTCACTTTTATATCAGGTAGTAAATAGATCGTGTTTTTGGTCCACAGGCAGTCTGGTCTCAGTAAGTCTTTGCATCAAGAACCTGAAATATGACGAAAGCCTCGCTAATAACAAGTCTGAGAACTATACTTACTACTCCTTCATCTTCCTTGCCACGGTGAGTGTCTTGTCCTAACCACTGTTATATCCTCACTCTGTACCTTCCCGCACTCTTGTAGGTTAATTAACCCCTTCACGCCCAGATCTTTCCTCTGCTATAGAAAAGTGTACGTTGTTAGCCCTAAAATTAAGAAAAGTCACTTAATATACCCATTTAGTTAGTCTGTTGTTAGCCCTAAAATTAAAAAATCATTTAAATAAAACCCATTTAGTTATCTGTTTTGAGCCCAAAAAATTAAAAAAAAAGTCATTTAAATATACCCTTTTTAGTTAGTCTGTTGTTAGCCCTAAAATTAAGAAAAGTCACTTAATATACCCATTTAGTTAGTCTGTTGTTAGCCCTAAAATTAAAGAAAATCATTTAAAATTCCCCATTTATTAGTCTGTTTTTACCCTAAAATTTAAAAAAATCTTAAATATACCCATTTTTAGTCTGTTTTAGCCCAAAAAATTAAAAAATCATTTTAATTACCCCATTTAGTTATCTGTTGTTACCCAAAATTTTAAGAAAGTCACTTAAATACCCTTTATTAGTCTGTTGTTAGCCCAAAAATTAAAGAAAAGTCATTTAATAAAACCCATTTATTAGTCTGTTGTTAGCCATAAAATAAGAAAATCATTTAAATTACCCTTTGTTAGTCTGTTTTAGCCCAAAAATTAAGAAAATCACTTAAATCCCCATTTAGTTAGTCTGTTTTACCCCAAAAAATTAAAGAAAAGTCATTTAAATATCCCCTTTAGTTAGTCTGTTGTTAGCCAAAAATTAAGAAAAGCATTTAAATTCCCCTTTAGTTAGTCGGCAAGGTCTAAACGGTCTTAATATACAAATATTGCTTATATTCACTAAAAAATCATCTAATGGTACCCAAATTACTATGGAAATTACGTTCTGGGCCTCAAGTGGTTAAGTCTAGCCTATATTACATGTTTTAGTACGGCACTGGTACCTCTATATGCTCACCTCTCTATGTAACGCTTGGTTTATATGGTTATTGTATTGGTGGGAATCTTTTTTTCACATTACAAGTTATAATATGCAGTAGTTTATTTAGTTGGCTGTTTTCTTTATATAAGAAGAACATACGAACATAAGGAAGCTACAAGAGGCTGGGAGACCTACACGAGGTAGTTCCTGTTACTTAACACTACCTACATCCACCTTTCATCCCCATCCATAAATTTATCTAGCCTCCTTTTAAAGCTCTCTAATTACTCCGCACTATCTACCTGACGACTGAGTCCATTCCAATCATTTACCACCCTATTTGTGAACCAGTTTTCCCTATTTCTTTTTTTAATCCACGCTTTTCCAGCTTGAATCCGTGAATTACAAAAATATACACTCTGATTTATGGACAAAATAGTGTATTGAACAACTTGCTTTCTGAGCTTTCTCTTTTCTCTTTCTTAATTATCAATAAATGTTTCCCTGTTTTTCACCTTCCCAGATTTTTGTTTAGTTAGTTGATCGTTTTTCCACACATTTAGATTTAAGACAAACTAGCGTATTTAGGAACACTTTGCCAATGTGGTAATTATTAATGAGGATACCTTTTTGACGCCTTTTTTACCTGTTTATTACCTTCCCAGATACCATAGTTGATTTAATTTGTCGTTATTCCACACATTTAGACTTCATAAAAACCAGTGTACGCATTTTGGCCTCGGAACACCGGCCAGCCCAGCGCTCTATGAAGGAGTGATAGAAGACTGATAACAAGTACTGGAACTACCTCATGTAGGTCTCGCGGCCTCTTGTAGCTTCCTTATTTTCTTATGTTCTTATGTTCTTCTTATGTAAAAGTTCTGGAACTACCTCATGTAGGTCTCGCGGCCTCTTGTAGGGTTCCTTATTTTCTTATGTTCTTATGTTTTCTTATGTAAAAGTTCTGGAACTACCTCATGTAGGTCCCCGCGGCCTCTTGTAGCTTCCTTATTTTCTTATGTTCTTATGTTTTTCTTATGTAAAAAGTTCTGGACTACCCCCATGTAGTCTCGCGGCCTCTTGTAGCTTCCTTATTTTCTTATGTTCTTATGTTCTTCTTATGTAAAAAGTTCTGGAACTACCTCATGTAGGTCTCGCGGCCTCTTGTAGCTTCCTTATTTTCTTATGTTCTTATGTTCTTCTTATGTAAAAAGTTCTGGAACTACCTCATGTAGGTCTCGCGGCCTCTTGTAGCTTCCTTATTTTCTTATGTTCTTATGTTCTTCTTATGTAAAAAGTTCTGGAACTACTCTGTTTGGTCTCGCGGCCTCTTGTAGCTTCCTTATTTTCTTATGTTCTTATGTTCTTCTTATGTAAAAAGTTCTGGAACTACCTCATGTAGGTCTCGCGGCCTCTTGTAGCTTCCTTATTTTCTTATGTTCTTATGTTCTTATTTAGGAACGCTTTGCTTTTTATGTGGTTTTTTTTTAAATCAAAGTATGGTTTTTTTTTTTTTTTTTTTTTTTTTTTTTTCCCCCCTTTTTTTTTTTTTTTTTTTTTTGTTTTTTTTTTTTTTTTTTTGTTTTTTTTTTTTTTTTTTTTTTTTTTTTTTTTTTTTTTTTTTTTTTTTTTTTTTTTTTTTTTTTTTTTTTTTTTTTTTTTTTTTTTTTTTTTTTTTTTTTTTTTTTTTTTTTTTTTTTTTTTTTTTTTTTTTTTTTTTTTTTGTTTTTTTTTTTTGGGGTTTTTTTTTTTTTTTTTTTTTTTTTTTTTTTTTTTTTTTTTTTTTTTTTTTTGTTTTTTTTTTTGTTTTTTTTTTTGGGTTTTTTTTTTTTTTTTTTTTTTTTTTTTTTTTTTTTTTTTTTTTTTTTTTTTTTTTTTTTTTGTTTTTTTTTTTTTTTTTTTTTTTTTTTTTTCCTTTAAAACAGATACACAAGTTCATGTTGAAGCTTATTTGATTGTTAAAGTTTATTTGATTGATCGTTTTCTACATGTCTAGATTTACAGAGAAACTAGTGTATATGGCGACTTGCTTTCTATGGTGATCATTATTTATGAATGGATCCCTGTTTTCCTCCTTCCTAGCCCGTCAGGGTGGCAAGGTTGGTAGAGACGTGAGTTCGCAATGTGCAGCGTCCCTGTGCATTCGGTCAGCGGTTCGAGTCCGCCTAGTTCGTGCTGACGTGGCGGCGTTTGTATAGTCAAAAAACCCTTTTAGTGGTACTTGCAAAGGTCAAAGAAGGATGAAAAATCTTATCTTCCTCCTTCCTAGATGCAGTTGTTTATTAATTTGTTGTTTTCCACACAATTAGACTTAAGGACAAGCTATAATTATATATACATTAGACTTAAGGATACTTTTTTTTCATAGTGCATTTAGGAACGCTTGTCTATGTGGAAATTCTTTATGAGAACATCCTTTTTCACGCCTCTTTTTTCCTCTTTTTCTCCTTAACAGATACATAATGTCATAGTTTAGTCAGCATTACCAATACATAAACTACCTTTCTATCCTATGTCACAAGTTTTTAGTACGTTTAGTAAAAAAAAAGATTGGGGAACGGTCTGTCTATGTGGTAATTATATGTAAAGATCCCTGAGAACGGTCCCTGAGAACTGCAAGGATGATAGGGTGTAGGCATGTTATGTATCTGTTGTGCTAGACTGCTTAGGAATTGTATATTTTTTAGAAGGGATAGAGTACAGCAGTTTTAAACCCCTTTTGAGCCCCAGAACGAAATTTTCCATTGAAATTTTTGGGTCCCATTAGACTTTTTTTCTGTGAATATAAGAATTTTAATAGATATGCCCGTTTTTTTTCCCTTGTCAACTAACTATTTTGGTATATTAAGTTACTTTTCGTATTTTTATGGCTAACAACATAATTTTTTTATAGCAAAGGAAAGATCTGGGTGTGAAGAGGTTAAAGAGAACACCTTTTTCACGCCTTTTTTCCCTTTTTCTCCCCTTAACAGATGCACAAGTTCATGTTGGAGCTAAAAGACCAGAATGGGGGCCACGTGTACCGTCGCCTGGAAATGCCTCACTTCACCAATAGATCAGACGCTTCCACCCGCCTCTCCACAACGGTCCACCTGTCCCTCCTCCACCCGCAGGCCGCTTACTACGTCCACACCGCCCTCCACACACCCTTGAGGAGTACAAGAAGGATCGCCGGGTATAAAACAGACGCCGAGGAGTGCCTGGCTGTCGAGGGTGAGTACAGGATTCTTTGAGGAGGTGGTGACGATGCGACTCTTAACCCAAAGTGTTACCAAGATTTTTTGGTGAGTTTTCGATGGAATTTCAGAGATTTTCGGTAATTTTTCAGTTGAGGTTGAGTGATTGGTATAGTAACTTGATAGTAACCAAGCCCCCTATAATGGTAACCCAAAAAGGCCCCCACTAAGGGATATACGTAATACAACCGATTTAAAAAAAAGTTATATTTAAGCTGTCGCCTCATCACCACGTCCTCGCAAAATGTTGTTATTTTATTTTATTGCATTGCCTGTTTACTTACGGTCATATATTGGTCAAATATTCATTAACATATATTATATAATGCTGAAAATAGGCATATTGGTAAATTTTCATTACATCTATTTTCTAATGCTAAAATGGAAGGTATATTGGTCGAATTAAAGTATATTTTATAATGCTAAAAGGGGAGGTATATTGGTCAATTTTATTATATAATTTTTTAAGCTAAAAAAGGGAGGGTTTTTGGGCGAATTTTCCATTAAAGTATATTTTCTAATGCTAAAATGGAAGGTATATTGGTCGAATTTCCATTAAAGTATATTTTATAATGCTATAATGGAAGGTATATTGGTCGAATTTCCATTAACATCTATTTTCTAATGCTAAAATGGAAGGTATATTGGTCGAATTTCCATTAAAGTATATTTTATAATGCTAAAATGGGAGGTATATTGGTCGAATTTCCATTAAATCATTTTCAAAGCTAAAAAAAAGGAAGGTTTTTTGGTCGAATTTCCCTTAAAGTATATTTTTTTTTAAGCTATAAAGGAAAGGGATATTTGGTTTTGAATTTCCATTAACATCTATTTTCTAATGCTAAAATGGAAGATGGAAGTCAATAGTAAGCCCATGATGACTACACATACATAAAAAAAATCAATATTATATACTCCTCTGCTAAAAAAAGTAATGTTAAGTAGAAGTGACCAATCTATGGCCGTCTGAGGCGCTATATGTATTTTTATATTGCTATTATATATGTGGATTTATTTGTGTTACTTATCCATCGACGCCTCATCCACCTCTTCAATAAATTATAATCACCGTTGGACACGCAAGGTAAAGTGGATCGCATTCTTTTAACTCTTTCCAAATTTACCTTTCAACCATAAGCGATACTTAACATCGTAAGAAATGGTTGAGGTTCTTGGGAGTTTTTTTTTTGTGGTGTGTGTGTGGGGGTTGTGTTGTGTGTGTGGTGTGTGTTTTGTGTGTTGGGTGTGTGTGTTATTTGGGTTTTTGTGTGTGTGTTGTGTGTGTGTGTTTGTGGTGTGTGGGTGTGTTTTCTGGCAGCTAGGGGGAAACTGAAGGGCATTAAAACCAAAAGATTTTTTCCAGAATATAGGAAAGTTTGTGTGTCAAGAAAGTTCCAAAGGGAAATTCGAGTATACGGGTGCGACCTTTGGGAGTGTTAAGAGGGAAAAGACGAAATTTTAATTTTCTTATCAGTGGACTATTATCCTTTCCAAAAAATTTTTATTCTTCTCTCCCTCTCCCTCTCTCTTCCCCCTCTCTCTCTCTCCTCTCTCTTCTCTCTCTCTTCTCTCTCTCCCTCTCTCTCTCCCCCTCTCTCTCTCTCTCTCTTCCCCTCCCCTTTCCCCCCCTTTCCTCTCTCTTCCCTTCTTTTTTTTTTTTTTTTTTTCCCCCCCCCCCCCCCCCCTCTCTTTCTCTCCCCCTCTTCTTCTCTCTCTCCCCCTCTCCTCTCTCTTTCTCTCCTCCTCTCTCTCCTTCTCTCTTCTCTCTCTCTTCTCTCTCTCCCCCTTTTTCCCTTCTCTCTCTCCTCTCTCTCTCTCTCTCTCCTCCTCTCTCTCCCTCTCTCCCTCTCTCCCCTCTCTCCTCTTTCTCTTCTCTCCTCTCCCTCTCTCTCTCCTCTCTCTCCTCTCTCTCTCTCGCCTCTCTCCTCTCTCCTCTCCCTCCTCTCTCTCCCCTCTCTCTCCTCTCTCTTTTCCTCTCTCCTCTCTCCCCCTCCTTCTTTTCCCCCTCTCTCTCTCTCCTTTCCTCTTCCCCTTCCCCTCTCTCTCTTCTCCTCTCCTCTCTTTTCCTCCTCTCTCTCTCTCTCTCCTCTCCCTCCCCTCTCTCTCTCTCCTCTCTCTCTCTCTCTCTTTTCTCTTCTCTCTCTCTCTCTCTTCTCCCCTCTCTCTTCTCTCTCCCTCTCCTCTCTCTCTTTTCTCTCTCTTCTCCTCTCTCTCCCCCTCTCTCTCCTCTCTTCCCCTTTTCCCCCAAACATATTTTTGCCCAAAAACCTCTCGAATGTCCAGTGTCTCGTCTTCCAGGCAAAACTTAGCAACTGAGGTGCTTTAAAACTGTCCTTTCCTTAACCTTACCTTACATATACATTACCTTAACCTTACCTACCTTACCTACCTTACCCACCTACCTTCAGCTTTTAATTTAACCTTCCTTCCCTTCCTAACCTTACCTATTTTACCTCCTTCCTACCTTACCCCCTCCCTTTTCCGCTTTTTACCCTTAACCTTCCCTCCCCTTCCTTACCTATCTTACCTACCTTACCTACCTTACCTACCTACCTTTCAGCTCTTACCTTAACCTTACCTTACCCATACCTTACCTTAAACTTACCTTACCCATACCTTACCTTAACCTTATCTACGTACCTATCATTACCTATCCTTACCTACATACGTACCTAAACCTTACCTTACTCACCAGGGAGGGTCGATAAGACATATTTTTCAGCGGTGGCGATTAACCTTTCCGTCTCACCTCCATCCTGTACTTAAGTCATCTATTATTACTACCCTGTAACATGCGAACTCTAGTGGTGCCAATATAGACTGCCTTAGATCGTTAGCTCAAGAGGTGTAGAGTCAAGGGTGTTAATAGTGACTTTGGCTAGAGTTCGATATCATGTGTAAAGGAGACGTGGACAGTTTAGTTAGTTTTAGCATATGTGTACTACCTTGTGTGATAACGAGGCGTATTTTGATGCATTTGACTCACCTACTAACGATACAAAAAAAATTTGTCACTTATATGTCACAAGAACAATAAATCTGTTGAGAGTTAGAAATATACTCTTTATTCTACCAACACAATGAGATGTGTCAGTGACAGTGTTAAGTAACTGATATACATTTATACAACCATATATAACTGAAAAATATAACTAAATATATACTAAGAAATATATAGATAAGTAACTGATATATAATATACTATAGGAGTAGCCGTGTGTCTGTCTGTCTGTCTGTCTGTCTGTGTGTGTGTCTGTCTGTTTTGGGTAGCCGAAACTATAAATTTTCAATTTGAAAAATTAGGCCCTAAAAAAAAAATCGCAAATAAGTGTAGGTGGTAAAGGGTTGGTCGTTTGAATAATTTTGAAGGGGTTTTTTTTGGGCTAAAAACACTTTTAGAGTTTAGATTAAAACAGGAATGAACTTTTCCGGGGAAAACGTCTTGTCGCTTTTCACAAATTCCCGTAGACTCATGGACCCTT
>JACEEZ010011781.1:717638-720138 GCA_016584305.1 Chionoecetes opilio
GGCTGGGGTAAGGCGTGGGGCTGTGAGGCAGGCTACGGTGGTGGTAGGTGGCCTACCCGAGCACTTTGACCAGTGACCAACGACAGCAACAACACGATTGGAGTTTGCACTCACATTGTTGTTTAAAATATACTACTACTACAAGCATCAATACATGGGTCCGAAGCACTTGTACACTGTATAACTCATGAACTGTATAACTCATCTTCCACTAACATGTCCCACACAAAACACTTTCCTTGTTTCTATTAAAAGCTTTCAGGTGTATAATGTCAATGTAAAATCTGTATGTAAACTTATATACCAACAACTCTACATATCAATCTGTTCTATGTTCCGTGCCACCAATATTTTTCTTTATTCTTTGTCCATATCAAAACTTTCCCCATCAAGGGTTATTAGTTTTTCTAGCAGACAACTTACATACATCCTTTCTCCCCCTTCCATTCCTCCTCTTCTTCCCTTTTCATGTCGTGTATGTTAAGTCTTTTTTTTCTATTGTACTTCTATCTTTCCCTGTCCCCTTATTAATTGTGCCCCATTAGTTCTCGCCAGTTTACTACGTCCTCGCCCCCTTATCTTCCTCCCTTAACTTTACGAGCAAACATTGGTACCTTTGCACATGTGTCCCTTAACTCCTCCTACTACTACTATTACGCACACCCTCTAGGTTTAAATTACATGTTTTTCTTTGGTTTTATTGTTATTGTTTTGAGGTTATAAGTCTCTCTCTCTCTCTCTCTCTCCTCTCCTCTCTCTCCTCCTCTCCTCTCTCTCTCCCCTCTCTCTCTCTCCTCTCTCTCTCTCTCTCCTTTCTCTCTCTCTCTCTCTCCCCTCTCTCTCTCTCCTCTCTCTCTCTCTCTCTCTCTCTCTCTCTTCTCTCTCTCTCTCTCTCTCTCTCTCTCTCTCTCTCTCTCTCTCTCTCTCTCTCTCTCTCTCTCTCCTCTCTCTCTCTCTCTCTCTCTCTCTCTCTCTCTCTCTCGTATTCTAAATGTGCCCTGACGAAACTTTTACTACGTCTTTACTCTTAATGGAAAAATATAGAACTTTATAAGACCCAACGCCTTACTACTAACTTTAATGGTCGCCTCATTTCACTGTATGAGGAAGAGTTGTGAAATACCTGAGTGCTCGACGCTATGAATGGGAGAGGTGGGGATGAATAGGTGGTGTAATAGATAGAATAGATAGATAAAATAGATGGGGAAGTGAGTGTGAGTGTATGAGTGAGTGAGTGTGTGAGTGAGTGTGTGTGTGTGTGAGTCGGTGTGTGAGTGAGTGAGTGAGTTTGTTTGTGAGTGAGTGAGTGAGTGTGTTTGTGAGTGTGTGAGTGAGTGAGTGAGTGAATAAGTGAGCGAGTTAAGGTTGGATGTGATGTAAGTGAGTGTGTAATGAGGAAGGAGATATGAGAGGAATATAAGGAAGGAATGTGAGGTATGTGGAAGAGAGAGAGAGAGAGAGAGAGAGAGAGAGAGAGAGAGAGAGAGAGAGAGAGAGAGAGAGAGAGAGAGAGAGAGAGAGAGAGAGAGAGAGAGAGAGAGAGAGAGAGAGAGAGAGAGAGAGAGAGAGAGAGAGAGAGAGAGAGAGAGAGAGAGAGAGAGAGAGAGAGAGAGTGTATCAGATAGTATCAGCCCTCACCTGCTTAAAAGATGTGCCTCACAACTTGCTGTGCCTCTTGCTACCATCTTCCGGGAGTGCCTTTCATCTCAGCAATGGCCATCTGAGTGGGAAGTGGCGAGAGTCTGTGCTATCCACAAAAAGAAGAGCAGAGGCGATCCTCAGAACTACCGCCCCATTTCCATCTTTTCCGTTGTTTGGAAAGTTCTTGAGTCCATCATTGCCTCCAAAATCACTACATTTTTTGACGCTCACCGCTTGCTAAATTCACGGCAATTCGGGTTCCGACAGGGAAGATCCGCAGCAGACCTTCTTCTCCTGCACTCAGCAGCCTGGAACCACTCCCTAGATCGGGGCGAAGACACCTTCGTCGTCGCCCTTGACATCGCTGGTGCCTTTGATAGGGTGTGGCATCAGGGCATCACTACCAAGCTGAGAAGCCTGGGGATCTGCGATGACCTGTTACACCTCCTGCAAGATTACCTCCACGAAAGAACTCTGCGCGTGGTGGTGAATGATCACACCTCCTCTGAAAAAGCTATCAAAGCCAGTGTCCCTCAAGGAAGTGTACTCGGGCCATTACTATGGAACGTTTACTTCAACGACATCCTGCAGCTGATTCCTGAGGCAAGAGCGTACGCAGACGACTGTACTCTCACATTCACCTGCGAGAGGAGTGACCGCCACAACACAGTCATTCGTATCAACCAGGCACTGCAGAGCATCGCCTCCTGGGGCAAGAGATGGCAAGTCACCTTTGCACCAGACAAGACCCAAGCCGTCCTCATCTCCCGCAGGCAAGATGCAGTCAACTGGGACCAACACGCCATTCTCCTGGAAGGCAGAAATAATACACCTTCAGGAATCAGTCAACATTCTAGGG
>JACEEZ010011781.1:735138-737638 GCA_016584305.1 Chionoecetes opilio
GAGAGATGAGAAGATGAGAGAGAAGAGAGAGAGCAGAGGACTAGTACGGGAAAAGGATTGGATCTTTTATGAGTGAGGGGAAATTGGGACAGAGTTATGATTGGCCTTATCTCACTATGAGTCTCCTTCCTTCTCCCTGCCATCCATCCATCCATCCATCCATCGCTCCTAAAGTCTTTCATTGGTATCTATTATTCATTTCTTTATCTAACCCATCCATCTCCTCTCTCTCTCTCTCTCTCTCTCTCTCTCGCTCTCTGTTTTTGTCTCTGTCTCTCTTTCCATTTTCTCTCTGACTGTCTCTCTCTATCTCTCTGTGTCTGTTTCTCTCTATGTCTCTTTTTCTCTTCTTTTCTCTTGTCTCTCTCTGTCACAAGATGTAATTGCTAGGAGGAGGCGAAGTTTTCTTGAGTCGTCACGGTTGAGGGCACCAGATGAAGGGGAACCCTATCATTTAGCGTTCAGGTTGTGTGAGGCGGCCAATACTCCGGGGTACAGATTCTTGACACAGGCACTAAGGTATGAGAGTTATTGTAAACCCCTTGACAGGGTGGCTAGACGGATTCAGGAGAAAACCCCGACTGCCTCAAATATGTCACATATAGAACACAAATCAACGCCGGACTCTCTGTACATTCAGTGTATGTAAATAGGGATTATATACCGGATTACAAACGCCAAGCATTTACGAGGCTACGTACGATGTACCATAATCTTAGAATAGAAACAGGCAGGAGAAATGGAATACCGAAAGAACTACGACTGTGTTCCTGTGTAGAAAATGCAGTGCAGGATGAGTCCCCTGTTGTTGTTGCAGTGTCCACTCTCCAGCCAATGTAGAAGCAACTATGTCATGCTAGACTTCTCCAGTATGGATAAATTGATGGGTACAAGGGATAAAGTAGGCTATCTGTGCAGTTATTATATGAGTATTGAAATTATATACGTAAGGGATGTGTCACCATAGTAGATTTGTTTTTCGTTTGTTTGTTTTAGGTTAATATGAAATATTTAGGAGTATAAATTTGGACAAATATGAGGAAATTATACATGTAATAAGGTAAAATGTTTGTGAAACTTTTGTCAATAAACTATTAATAATAATGTCTCTCTCTCTGTCTATCTCTGTCTCTCTCTCTCTCTGTTTGAGTCTCTCTCTCTCTCTCCTCTGTTTGAGTTTTCTCTCTCTTCTCTCTCTCTCTCCCCCTCTCTCTTCTCTCTCTCTCCTCTCTCTCTCTCTCTCTCTCTTCTTTTCTCCCCTTTTCTCTCTCTCTCTCTCTCCTCTCTCTCTCTCTCTCTCTCTCTCTCTTCTCCCCTTCTCTCTCTCTCCTCTCTCTCCTCTCTCTCTCTTCTCTCTCTCTTCTCTCTCTCTCTCTCTCTCTTCTCTCTCTCTCTCTCTCTCTCTCATATTTGATTTACGATCGAGATATTTAAGAAAGATATACAAGATTACTTCTATTGTTACGTTATCATTATATTTAACCTGTTTTATTTTAATATTTCATTATATATTATTCAATTGAGCTTATATTTAATGTATTATTGTATTATTTATATTTCAATTTTTTATCCTGTAGGGGAAAAAATATATATGTATCGAATCTGAGATATTTACTTTTCAATGCCTTCCAATTTCAACACCGAATCTTCCTTTTTTGCAGCCTTTTTTCCCTATTTTTGGCCTTTTTTACATTATTATTATCACATCAGGAAACGTCCAATCAAAAACTCAGTCTTGGGAGAAAAAAAGATGAAAGAAAAAGGTTCAGACGAAATAGATGACATACGAAACTTCAATACCCGAGGAGAATTTTTTTTTTAGATTTGACAAGATTGAGATTATGTGACGAATGTGTGTGTGTGTCTGTTGTTGTGTGTGTTGTGGTGTGGTGTGTGTGTGTGTGAGTGTGTGTGTGTGTGTGGTTGTGTGTGTGTGTGTGATGTGTGTATGTGTGTGTGTGTGTGTGTGTGTGTGTGGTTGTGTGTGTGTGTGTGATGTGTGTGTGTGTGTGTGTGTGTGTGTGTGTGTGTGTGTGTTGTGTGTGTGTGTTTTGTGTGGGGAGTGTGTGTTTTGTGTGTGGGTGTATGTGTGTGTGTGTGTGAGTTGTGTGTGGTGTGTGTGTGATGTGTGTGGGTGTGTGTGTGTGTTGTGTGTGTGTGTGTGTGTGTGTGTGTGTGTGTGGTGGGTGACGATGTGTGTGGTGGACGTGTGTGTGTGTGGGGTGGTGATATGTGATGTGTGTATGTGTGTGTGTGTGTGTGTGTGTGTGGTGATTATGTGATGTGTGTATGTGTGTGTGTGTGTGTGTGTGTGGTTTTGTATGTGTGTGTGTGGTTTTGGGGGTGTGTGTGTGTGTGTGATGTGGTATGTGTGTGTGTGTGTGTGTGGTATGTGGGGTGTGTGTGGGGGTGGTGTGTGGGGTTGGTTGTGGTTGTGATGTGTGTATGTGTGTGTGTGTGTGGGGGTCTAGGGTGTGAGTGTGTGTGTGGTGGGTGTGTG
>JACEEZ010011781.1:740138-760138 GCA_016584305.1 Chionoecetes opilio
CCACATATATAACCTACTACCCACTACTAACATATATACACTACTAACCACAACTACTAACTTACTAACAAATACAACTTACTAGCCTAATAACCACATACATCACCTACTACCCACTACTAACATATATACACTACTAACCACAACTACTAACTTACTAACAAATACAACTTACTAGCCTACTAACCACATATATAACCTACTACCCACTAATAACATATATACACTACTAACCACAACTACTAACTTACTAACAAATACAACTTACTAGCCTAATAACCACATACATAACCTATACCCACGACTTAGCTTTTAAACTTTCTATCTATCCTCCTTTGCCATTCCCTATCCACACATACTTCTGTAGCCAACACACATCTATCCCTATCCTATCCCTATCTATCCTTTATCCTTTTGTCTTACTACTTACTTACTTTTTCTACTTTCTACTACGTACGACAACTTACATATACCTTCCCTATCCTTCCCTATCCTCTTCGCATCCTCTTTCGTCTTTCTACTTACTAAATTCTCTCAATAGGAGGAAGATTAGAAAGGAGGAGGAGGATCGGAGTAGGAGGATGATGCGGTAGATTTATGATTAGGAGGATGGAGGTGTGTAGGATAGATAAGTAGTCGAGCTTGGAGGATAGGAGATGAAGACAGTCCAAATCCCTTCAGAGCCATACAACGAGGGCGAGTGACGTCTGTGGAGCAATGAAAGGAACAAGAGATTCATAAGGCAAGAAATATCGTGTGTCGGCTACGATGTGTTGTGTGGTGTGTGTGTGTGTGTTTGTGTGTTTGTTTGTGTGTTTGTATTGTGTGTGTGTGTGTGTTGTGGTCGTTAGAAGAGAGAGCGATGAGAGAGAGAGAGAGAGAGCGATAGAGAGAGAGATAGAGAGATAGAGACGATATATAAGACAGAAGAGAGATAGAGTGAGGAGAGGATAGAGAGAGAGAGAGAGGAAAAAGAGATAGATATCCTCAATCAAAACGTTTTATGTGAATCTGTGCACATTATACATAATACATTATAATTAAAGGTTAAAAAATATGACATGGGCGCACCCCCCTGCTGTTGTTAGGAGGTATGCCATATTAATGACTTAATAGTACATTGTTTATTACATTTATAATTCATAATACATAAGATTATGTTATGTTACATACTATATTTATTGCAGCGAGCGAAGACACGTTTCCGCCAAAGAGTGTCTACTACTTCTAATTCTGTCGGATGAACTAAACTTTGACATGCCGGAGTGCTGTCAATCATGTGGTCGTCCGTCGAATTTTTTTGCGTAAAACAAGCCTTAATGGTAATTAGCGTAAACTACTCCTTAATTTTTTTGTCGATTGAGCTGATATTCGACACCAAGTAGTGCTGTCCAAAATCATGGGTCGGTATGAACAACTTTTGCATAGAACAGCCCTTAATTGGTATTCACGTATGAGTTAATTGCTGGAACGTGGCTCCTGTCACGTTCCAGCCGCAAGAACTAGTCCAAAGCAAAGGGGCCAGAGGCTGACGTCGATCTTTATTTATTTATTTTTTAAATCCTTTATGAGGCATTGGCAAAGTTTGGGTGCTGTTTTTGACTTGATAGGTCTACATTGTTGTAGATAATATTGCAGCAGCCCAGCAAGGAGGCAAAAAATTTTGGGGGGGGGCCCCCCAAAAAACCGCTTGCCTCTAAATAAATATAATTTTCTTGATTCCATTACATAATGCGAGTGTGTGGCTTCTCTTCTGTTTTAGCACAGGTTAATTTGTTTCATATTGATGGTTGTCACTGCCAGCTACCCTCACCATGTACTTATACACCCTAAACCTAGCCTACTATAACACACCTGCTGGCCCTAGTATTAGTCCTTCTGTATTAGTGGGGTTGACGCCCCTTTTGTTATTCCACTATATTAGTGATAGAGCATACTGAACCGAGCATGCTGTCATATGTCTCTTATTGTAGGTTTCCCATTTTCGCACACATTTCTGTTTTTAGACGCCAGGGACAGAGGGAGCGGAAACCCAGAGAGAGAGAGAGAAGAGAGAGAGAGAGAGAGAGAGAGAGAGAGAGGAGAGAGAGAGAGAGAGACAGAGAGCGAGAGAGAGAGAGAGAGAGAGAGAGAATAGAGAGAGGAGAGAGGAGAGAGAGAGAGAGAGAGAAAATGTAAATGTTCAAAAGAAAAAGAATACTATGCGGTTAATATCAGTCTATATAACCCTCGCTATCATTATCATCATCATCATCAGTTGACCATATAGAGTAATGTTTAACTTGCCTCCTTTTCAACAGAGCTTCTCCCCTCAGCAAGCATTATAAGCCTCCCTAAGAAATAACTATTTGTAATAATTATTCTGTTTAGCCCTCTAGCTTGCATGTGGTCCCCCTTCTTATCCCTTTAATGTTCCCTAAATCACAAGCCCTTTTAATTAAACCCCTGCTGCCCGCCCAGATCTTCCTTTGCTAATAAAATTGTCTGTTGTTTAGCCATAAATTACGAAAACTGTCTTATACACCAAATTAGCTAGTGTATAGATATTTAACAGGTCTATCTATAATAAATAGTGCTTACGCTTAATTACAATCAGTCTAATGGTCCCCAATGTATAATGAAAATTACGCCGTGTGGGTCCTAAGAAGCTGAGAAGGGTGTGGATAGGAAGTCTTTGGTACTATTGTCCCTTTGCAATTATAACTAGTAAGGCTATATTAGTGTCTTAAATACCGATTCTGAACTACATCATCTGTTTGTTTATCACAGAGGAGGAGGAGAGAAGGAAGAGGAGGAGGAGGAGAGAGGAGAGGAGGAGGGGACGGGAGTAGGAAGGAGTGGGCGGAGGGGGCGGAGGAGGGGAGAGGAGGAAGAGCAGCGAGGCGTCGGCGAGCAGGGGGAGGGGGGAGAAGATGAGAGGAAGGAGTCGGAGGAGGAAAGGCAAGGAAAGAGAGAAAGGATGGTAGGAGGTAGAGAGAATCAAAACCCTTCTAGCAAGACAGACTAGCGAGTGACGGTCCTGTGTACGCAATGAAAAGGACCAAGATTCATAAGGCAAGGAAATTGGGCCCACATACACTAATCCCTATACTTATATGTTCCAATCTGAGCCATAACGAACCCTATAAAGTTTTCATTTTTCACTATTCACTATATTTTTAAAGCAAATCGTAACATTCCATCTATTACAGTCACACAGGTACCATAGAAAATAATATAAACTTGTACAAGACTTGGCTAACTATGTCATCTCGTCCATTCTCTCTCGTCATTCTCTCCTCGAGCTAGGAACACGGTCCTAAGCTATAAATCGAAATCGAAAGAGGAGAATCAAGCTAGGACACCAGGAGAACTAACACTTAAAACTCCCTCACGAAAATGACCCATAGTTAGATCCAGTGATATATAACGGCACCTAATCCATACCCTCGCCCAACGCACGCACGCAGCCCCACACACACACACACACCCACACACACACCACCCCACCCACCACCACACACAAACACACACACACCACACACACCACACCACCCAACACCCACACACACACACAAACACACCCACACCACACACACCACACACACCACACACACACCACACCACACACACACACCACCACACCACACACCCAACAAACACACACACACACCGCTGTCTCATCAAGCAGTCTGTATAACATTGATTCTTGGTTTAGGTCATGAGTCCTTGATTCTCTATCGTGTTTGTGTCCTCGTGTGTCACTCTCAAAACAAGTGTGTCTCTGTAATGGTTTTTAGTGTGGGTGAGTTTTTCAGTTTCGCGATGGTGAGGTGAAAGTACGAAGCTCAGTCATTAGTCAGTCCAGTCAGCAGTCCATCAGTCAGTTCATCAGTCGCTCCAATCATCAGTCACTCAATCACGCCTCTTAGTCATCATTTGGCAGCTACAGTATGCCCAACACTCCCTTCTGTATGCCAACACTTGTTTTATAATTACTGCATATTTACCATACACGTGAAACATCCGCACCCTTTTTGTACTTAATAAACTACCTGAAACATATGACCTTACTTATAGACATGAACTTACTTATACACATAAAATTACTTATAAAACCTGAAAATTTACTTATAAACATATAAAACTTACTTTAAACAATGAAAGTACTTATAAACCATGAAACTTACTTATCCACATGGAAACTTACTTATAAACATATGAAACTTTACTTATAACAGTATGAAACTTCTTATAAACCATGAAACTTACTTATAACGTATGACATTACTTATAAACATGACACTTCTTATAAACATATGAAATACTTACTTATAACATAGAAACTTACTTAGAAACTGAACTTACTTATAACATATGAAAACTACTTAAAATATGAAACTTCTAATAAACATATGAACTTACTTATAAACATAGTGATCACCATACTTATACATATTACACTTACTTATAAACATGAAACTTACTTATAAACATATGAAACTTACTTATAAACATATGAAACTTACTTATAAACACATGAAACTTACTTATAACATGAACTTATAGCGCTACTGGGTAATAATCTATAATAAGAGAAGCGCAATGTGGTCCTGTCTGTCCCTTCTGTGTTTGGGTGTGGTGTGTGCGTGTTTGTGGTAATAGTTTCCGCCCCCCGTGGCGCAAACACTCATATTTACATGTTTTGGAATCGAGGTTGACCAGGGAAGGTCCTAAGCCCATTTATGAGATGATACCGATCACTTTTTTTATTTTTTTTTTTTTTGAGCATCCTATTAGACGAGAATTGTGAAAACAAAAGTGTGTTGCGAGAATTGTTAGGAAACCTTGATGTAGGGTGATGGGGTATGGGTGAGTGGATGGGTTGGGGGGTGCTGGGTAATGGTGTGGTTGGTGAGTGATGGTGGTGGTTGTGTTGGGGGTGATGGTTGATGGGTAGGGATTATGGGGGTGATGGGTAAAATTGTAATATAAGGCGAAGTGGTTCTGTCTGTACTGTCTGTGTGTGGTGTGTGTGTGGTGTGTGTGTGTCTGTATGGTTCCAGCCCCGTGGCGCAATCCCTCCTATGCACATTTTTTTTTGAACCGGTTTGACCAGGGGAAGGTTTTTAAGCCCAATTATAAATATCCGATCACTTTTTTTTCTTTTTTTTTAGCAGACCTATTAGCGAAATTTTGTAAAACAAATTGGTTGCCCAGGAAATTGAGGAAACCTTGGATGTAGGTATGGGTAATGGGTGGAGTGAATGGTTGGGGTGATGGGTCATGGGTTGTTGGTGATGGGTGAGTGAATGTGTGGATGGGTGATGGGTTGGGGTTTGTGATGGGTGAGGGCATAGTTGGGGGTGGATGGTTATGGTTGAGTGGGAATGGGTGTGGGTGTGGGTATGTTGATTGAATGGTGGGGGGTGATGGGTAAGGTGAGTGAATGGGTGGGGGGTGATGTAATGGGTGCGTGAATGGGTGGGGGGAATACATACATTTCCTAACATCCATGATTTCAAGGAAAGTTAGAAGGGGCTATCTGGAGAGTCGTGTTTGGTGGGCCCGAAGGCCCACCACCATAGTCCTCCGCAAGGAGCTAGCCAAAAGTCCGCGCCGGAGGGCGGCTTTGCGGATAGTCTATATCATTTAATCTTCAAAGTTGCAACCCTCCCTCTTGAAACTTATGACTTGTACTTTATAAATTTCTCCACAACTGTAATAGATCTAAGTATAACGAGATAACTAGAACCAATAGATACTATATAACTAGGGGGGGGGGGACCATTAGATAGAAAGAGAGAGCGCATACCTCAGCCCGCATATAAGAGTAAAAGAAAAGAAGTAAAATATTATATATATTATATATTTTTTTTTTTTTTACTTTTTTTTTTTTTTGGTGCTTTATATCTATCTATCTTATATTTTATCTTATATATCTATCTAATAGCTAGATATATTATATATTATCATATATATCTCTCCTATAGAGTATCATCTATATATATACTATATATATATTATATATTATATTATGTATACTCATATCTGTATATCTATAATCTATAGTTTATATATATATATATTCTCTATCTATATCCCCTATATATATATATATAGTATATATATCTAGATATATATATATATATATATATATCTTATATATATATTATATGATAATCTATATATATAATATATATATATATATACCTATATATTTATATATCTATATATATATCTATTATCTATATATTTATCTCTAGGTATCTCTATCGCCTATATACTCTATATCGGTTCATCTCTATATATATATATATCTATATCTATAGGTCTACTCATATCTATCTCTCTCTAGACGTATGTATCTTATATAATACCAATAGGTATATATCTATTTCTCTTCTCATTATCATCTATATATCTACTATATATATATCTCATCTCACATATATATACTACTCAGTATGAGCGATACCTCCTGCCGAATATTTCATTCAATTGGTTGCATGGCACGTTTTGTCAATATATTTATCCCAATTACGATCCGTTCTTTCTTAACCAAATAGATTGGGTATCCGAGTTTGGTCCAAATCTATTCGTAACTTTTTGTGAGAAAATCCTGTACACTAACAAACAGACAGACCGATCAGACAGACCGACAGACAGACAGACAGACAGTTCGGGGTGAAACTAACCTCTCCACTTCGTTGGGCGATGGTCATTACGTCTGCTATTACTCCATACCCCCATAGTTATATGATAGACTGATAGATATTTTATTGTCCACAAATATGCATACAAAAAGCCTTCCATAATAATCCAAATCACTCATGGACCAAAATTTACCTAAATCAGTACGTTAACACAAGATATCAAGCGTCTATATAATTTTTTATATGGGAAACTTTGTGACGCCTTGGTCGTGATTTTCACATTAAAATTAACTTATCAATTTAAGTTATACAGACCACACAGTTTACCACGGACGGCCAGCGAGTCACAGTCCCATTTCTTAAGTCCTGATAAAGATTTGCCAAGTTACACTAAACTTTGCTTTTATAATCACATAATCAGGAGTTTATGAATTCATGGAAATGGTTACACAAAATGTTGTGGGCAATTAAGGAGTGTAAAGAAATGGTATGTTTTTTGGTACAAGTGATGCAGTATAGATAATTTTGTTATCTGAAAAGAGTTACGTGTTTTTAAGAGTATTAATCATAAATCGTGCAAAAGTCACCACCACTGACCACTGACCACCGAATCAAGAGAGAGAGAGAGAGAGAGAGAGAGAGAGAGAGAGAGAGAGAGAGAGTAGAGAGAGAGAGAGAAGGCGAGAGAGGAGAATATACGTGAAAGATTGTGGATCTTTATGAGTGAGGGAAATTGGACATAGTTTTTGGTCTTACTCACTATGAGTCCCTTCCTTCGTTCCCCCGCCCGCCATCCATCCCATCATCCTCGCTCCTAAAGTCTTTTTCATTGGGTTTATCTAGTATTCATTCTTTATCTAACCCATGCCATCTCCTCTCTCTCTCTCCATCCGCTCTCTCTCTCTCTCTCTCTCTCTCTCTCTCTCCTCTCTCTCTCGTCTCCCTCTCCTCCTCGGCGCATCTCCTCCGAGACTCTCCCTGCGTCACTCACTTCTTCTATATGTCCCTCGTCCGTCCTCTCCTCTCGCCTCTCCTCCCCTTCCTCTATCCTTTCTCCTCTCTCTCTCTCGCTCTCTGTTTTTTGTCTCTCTGTCTCTCTTTCCATTTTCTCTTCTGACTGTCCTCTCTATCTCCTGTGTCTGTTTCTCTCTATCTGTCGCTTTTGCTCGTTCTTTTCTCTTGGCTCTCCTGTCACAGGATTAATTGCTAGGAGGATGCGAAAGTTTTTCTTGAGTCACGGTTTGAGGGGGCACCAGATAAGGGAACCCTATCATTTAGCGTTCATGGTTGTGTGAGTCGGCCATACTCCGGGTACAGATTCTTGAACACAGGAACTAAGGTATGAAGAGTATTGGTAAACCCACTTGACAAGGTGGCTACGGATTCAGGGAAACCGCCAGACTGCCTCCCAATATGTCCACCATATAAACACAATCAAGCGACTCTCTGTACTTTCAGTTGTATGTAAATAGGATTTTATACCGGATTAAAACGCAAGCATTTACGAGAGCTACGTACGATGTCCCATAATCTTAGAATAGAAACGTCAGGAGAAAGGAATACCGAACAGAACTACAGACTGTGTTCCTGTGTAGTGCTGCAGTGCAGGATGAGTCCCATGTGTTGTTGCAGTGTCCCCTCTCCAGCCAATGTAGAAGACCCTAGGTCATTGCTGACTTCTCCAGTTATGGATAATTTTGATGGGTACAGGGTAAGTAGCTATCTGTGCAGTATAATATATGATGTATTGAATATATACGTAGGGGATGTGTCACCATATTAGATGTTTTTTCGTTGTTTGTTTTAGGTTATATGAACATAGGTAGGAGAAACATAAATTTGGACAAATATGGAGAAATTATACATGGGGTATAAAAAAAAAAAAAAAAAATAAGGTAAAATGTTTCTGAAGGCTTTGTCAATAAACTAATATAATAATGTCTCTCTCTCTGTCTATCTCTGGTCTGTCTCTCTCTCTGTTTTGATCTCTCTCTCTCTCTCCTCTCTCTCGTCCCCCTCTTCTTCCCTCTCCTCCTCTCTCTCCTCGTCTCTACTCTCTTCTCGTCTCTCTCTCTCCATCTCATCTCTCTCCTCTTCTTCCTTTATTTATTTATTATTATTTTAATTTAACCTGCATAGAAGACTCAAGGTAAGATTCAGCAAACATTTCTTTTGCAGCTGCCACATATTTGAGTCCCCTTTATTCTAGAAGTTAAAGGATTATGTGATTTTTTTATTGGAATAATTTTTTTTTTTTTTTTTATAGACCACCAATGCCAGTTTTGCAGATTTTCTGAAGTCTTTGGTGATATATTATTATATTCAATCTAAACAAAAGATGCCATGTTATTATAATGGGCCGATTTTATCTAATCGTTCTTAATTTGATATAAACAATGTATGTGAATTGATACTAACTTTGTTCATTCATACTCGTTTTTCCCAACCATAAACAAACCCACAAGATTGACAAGAACATCAGCTTCTATTATTGACCATAATATGGACTAACCCCCTAAAAACTACCAGTTAAGTGGTTGTCATTTATTCTTATAGCGATCATTTTCCCGTATTTAGCTCATTTGCCACTCCTAACCTTAATACTCAGACCTGTCAACACACACAATTAAAAAGAGAACTTATATCAACGATTCAGTCACTAAATTTCGATTAGAATTTCAAAGTAATAGGTGGTAATCTATATTTAGGTCAAGATGTCATGTAGATGTTGATATTTATATGAAAATTTCTTACTACTGTGGATAAAATTTCCATCAAAGAATATAGGAATCAAAGAATAAAAATTCAATAAACCTACATTACTGCAGCAATCAAAAACTCTCTTGACAAAGAAATAGCCTTCAGAAACTTTATCAAGAGTGGCCCGTACAATTTTACGAGTCGACATTTAAGAAATATCCGAAATATGTTACTCTGTGATAAGAACAGCGAAGAAAACTATTATGTAATCATGCCTTGAAGAGATCAGGGAATGCAAAAAAAATATGGAAATTATAAAATGATTTATATAGGGAAAATTGCAAAATTAAGTCAGACTTCATTTCTGTCACATAGAAAAATCTATTCGGATAGCTTCTAATAGCTAATGAATTTAATGAATATTTCTGCAACGTTGCTAACATTTAGCACGTGTTTAGAGGAACCTCCATATTGTTTGTTGATAGTTTTTTACCCCCAACCTTACGCTTGTTTTCATTTTATTTTCGCTACAACACGCCATGAAATCATAGTGAATTACTAATCTAAGGTTACAGCCCCCAGGTATGATGATGTGACACTGACAGTAATCAAGCTGCCAAGAGAAATATCTCTCATTTTCTGGAATTATAAATAACAATCATTTAAGAAGGATTCTGTTCCAGACGTTACTGAAGACTGCAAGAGTAGTTTTTCCGTTATAAAAAGGTGATAGTTCAATTTTTTCAATACCAGACCTATTTCAGTTCTTCCCGCATAAAGCAAGTCTTTTAAAGATTATTCAAATAGATTTATGAATTATTTACGAACACTTACTTCTAACAGATAATCATATTGGTTTCGACCTAATGTTCGTAAAACTCGCAGTAACCACTTTGCCAAAACAATATAATGCAATAAGATAGTAAAATGTATCATCACTATTTTTTGTGTTTATCTAAACTTTTGATAATATGTAATCACTCCATTTTTATTAAGAACTAATATTACGGTAGTCGGGGACAGTCTTCAGATGGTTTGGAAAGTTATCTCAGCGGCAGGAACCAGTTATACTCTTTAATAGTATGGCAAATCGTCGTGTACAAAGTCTTACTTGTGGTGTGGCCACAAGGATCCGTCCTAGACCATTATTATTTTTAATATTAACCTCAATGACATAACTCTATGTACCAAGAAAATCTAAAATTTTTACTTTTTGCTGATGACACTAGCATTTTTCTACAGGAAGGGAGTTAAATGATATAAGAAATACAATGAACACTGAATTGGTACATGTTGCTGATTGGTTTAAAATTAACAAGCTAACATTAATATCAATAAAACCACTGTTAGGCTGTCACATTCACACATGACACCACACACAATGCACAACAATATCAAAAATTGATAATCCTCCTTATAAAGAGTTACATAAGCTAAATTCCCTTGGAGTTGTTATGATAGCAAGCTAAGATGTGACACACACATAGGGAAGTGTAATGAAATATGGTTTCAAAATAATAGGTGTAATATTAGATACGAAACTCATATGTAATATTGAGTTTAAGACATATTTATTTATCATAGCTATCCATATTTATTGTACTGTTCACTATCGGGGGGGGGCATATACAACATATATTGATCACTATTTGTAAATCATCAAAAATTAGTTTCGCATAATGTCCTCTATATCGGTATGAACCACACAAGCCCAATCTTTTCGTGAGTTGAAACTCTAAATTACATGCATATTATAGACTATCAGACTATCACTTTTGTTTATAAGGCGGTTGATACATCAAAATATGACAGTGGTTTCAGACCACAACGCATAGCATACAACCAGACGAACCATATCTCACTTCCATTGTGTAACACTTCGCCATGCTCAACAAAGTGTTCTCACTCGGGAACTAAACTGTGGAACAACCTTCCAGATGATGTAAGGAATAAAGAAATTAAATCCATTTAAACTGCAATTAAAAGAAAAGTTGAAAAGTAACTATTCATTAGTTTATTATTATTATAATGTGGTTTGTATAATTAATTGATAATTATCATTGGATCTCTTTATCAGTAATTTATGTTATGATACTGTTATGTATGAATGACGTGTTTGTGTATTTCTTTAATATACTTATTAATTTATTTCATTTAATTGATAAAATTAAGTAGTATCATTCCGCTATGGAAGACATAATTTTTTTATTATTAGATTTAGTTTTTTCATATGTAAATTAGCTTAGGCCGTCCTCCACGCTACAACTGCTGACCTCTTATTTTGCATAAATCCATAAAAGAGTTACGTTACTGTCTAATTGGACAAGCTTTGACATTTCTCTACATGTATAATCACTTGTATAATATTAAGGCCAATAAAAAAAATTATCATCCATTCATCATCAATCAATCATCAATCATCAAGCAATCAAGCAATCATCAATCATCATCAATCAATCAATCCTCAATCAACACATCATCTCTCTCTCGCTCCCTCTCTCTCTCTCTCTCTCTCCTCTCTCTCTCTCTCTCCATCTCTCTCTCTTCTCTCACTCTCGTCTCTCTCTCTCGCTCTATCATCTCGATCTCTCTCTCTCTCCTCTCTCCTCTCTCTCCCTCTTCTCTCTACCTCTCTGCTCTCTCTCTCTCTCTCTCTCTCTCTCTCTCTCTCTCCGCTCCTCGTCTCCTTCCTCTCTCTCTTCTCTCGTTCCTCTCTCCTCTCTCTCCTCTCTCTTCTCATCGCCTCTCTCTCTCTCCTCTCCTCATCTCTCTCCACCCTTTTGCTCTCATTTGATTTACGATCGAATATTTAAGAAGTTACAAGATTACTTCATTGTTTTTTATCTTTTTTTTCCTTTTTATTTTAATTTTCTTATTATTATTAAAATTGAGCTTATTTAATTATTATTGTATTATTTATATTTCAATTTTTATCCTGTGGGAAAAATATATTTTCGAATCTGAGATATTTCTTTTCAAAGCCTTTTCCCAAATTTTAAAACCCCAATCTTCCTTTTTTGCACCTTTTTTCCTATTTTGGCCTTTTTTACATTTTTTTATCACTCAGAAAAGTCCAATCATAAATCGCCTTGGGGGAAAAAAAAATGAAAAAAAAAAGGTTCAAAACGAAAAAAAATGACATACGAAAATTCAATATCGAGGGGAAATTTTTTTTTTGATTTGACAAGTTGGATTATGTATGAAGTTTGTTTGTGTGTGTGTGTGTTGTGTTTGTGTTGTTTGTGTGTGTGTTGTGTGTTGTGTGGTGTGTGTGTTTGGGGGTGTGTTGTGTGTGTTTTGTTGTGTTGTGTGGGGGGGGGGGGGGTGTGTGTGTGTGTGTTTTTGTGTTGTGTGTTTTGTGTGTGTGTGTGTTGGGGTGGGTGTGTGGTGTGTGTTGTTTTGTGTGTGGTTGTGTGTGTGTTGGTTGTTGGGGGGTTTTGGCGTGTGTTGTGTGTGGTGTGTGTATGTGTGTATTGTTTGGTGGGTGTGTGTGATGTTGTGTTTTGTTGTGTGTGTATTTTTGGGGTGTGTATTTGTGTTTTGTGTTTTGTGTGTGTGTGTTGTTTGTTGTTTGTGTGTGATAAGTGTGTTGTATATTGTTATGTTTATCGTGAGTTTGGTGATGTGGGATATTTCTGTCTCACGTCTTTTTTTTAGGCTAGTTTTTTTTAAGGCAAAGGAAAAAAAAGGGGAAAAGGGGAAAAAAAGTTTAAAATAGTTTATTAAACTTTTTTTCATCTTTTTGCAACCCGAATTTTATTTTTCTTTTCCAAATTGAATTTTTTTTAGAGGTAAAGAAATTTAGTACAAAGAAAGGCGGTCAAACACTTTTTTTTTGAAAGGGGAAAAAACACAAAACCCCACACACACACACACACACCCCCACAAACACACACACACCACCCACACACACACACCAAACCCCCCAAAAACACACCCACACAACACAGACCAGACACACACACAACAAAAAGTTTAAAAAAAAGGCGTCGTTGTGTTATCAGAACCAACCACTCGACTCCTCTCTCTTGTGTGTTTATATTTTTATTGTAATTCCCTACACACACTTTATTCTTCCTTCCCCCTTCCTCCTTTCCTCCTTCTCTCCTCCTCCTCCTCTTTGTTATTCCTTGTATTCCTCCTCCTCCTCCTCCTCCTCCTCCTCCTCCTCCTCCTCCTCCTCCCTCCTCCACCTCCTCCTCGTCTTATCAATTCCCATTCTAACGCTGTAATGTCCTTCCTTCCACTTCTGACACCACGCAGATAACAAAAAAAAATTAAGAAAAAAAAATGCCATCCAGACAAAACACCCCCACGACCACCACCACCACCACCACCACCACCACCACCACCACCACCACCACCACTCTTCACCGCACCACCACACCACCACCACCCCACCACCCCCCCACCACCACCCCTCTTCACCGCGAATGTCCAGCAACCCGCGAAAGATAAAACCCAACTGATTTCTTAACCAACCCCCCGAACATCAATTTCTAGGAGAGTGAACGTTTTCTTCCCATTTTTTTTAACGAGGACTGAAGAGAATTGGGGAAGGAGGAGGAGGAGGAGGAGGAGGAGGAGGAGGAGGAGGAGGAGGAGGAGGAGTGTTTTTTTCTCCATTTAGGACTGAAGGAAAGTATTTGGAGGAAAGAAATAGAGCAAGAGAGAAGAGATAATGTGGAGGAAAGGTGAATTAGAGAGAGAGAGGAGAGAAGAGGAGAGAGAGAGAGAGAGAAGAGAGAGAGAGAGAGAGAGAGAGAGAGAGAAGAGAGAGAGAGAGGTGTTATGGTAGACGAAAATGAAATAGATTGCCCTTTTTTTACTTCTATCAGACCTATTTTTCTCTTTCCCTCTCTCCTCCCCTTCCTTCTCTCTCTCTCTCTCTCTCTCTCTCTCTCTCTCTCTCTCTCTCTCGCCCGTCGGTGGCAAGGTTGGTAGAGACGTGACTCGCAATGTGCAGCGTCCCTGTGCATTCGTCAGCGTTTCGAGTCCGCCATTCGTGCTGCGTGGCGGCGCTTTGTATATCATAACCTTTAGTTGGTCTTCAAATGTCTAATAGGATGAAAACTTATCTTATCTCTCTTCTCTCTCCTCTCTCTCTCTCTCTCCTCGGCATCTCTCTTCTCTCTCTCATTCTCCTTTTCTCTCTCTCTCTCTCTCCTCTCTCTCTCTCTCCCCTCTCTCTCTCTCTCTCTCTCTCTCTCTCTCTCTCTCTCTCTCCCTCTCTCTCTCTCTCTCTCTCTCTACCTCTCTCTCCTCTTATTCAATTCCTATTTCAACATCCCTCCCTCATCCTATTTTCCTTTCCTTCACAAACCTCATACTTCTTTTAAACCCTTCCCCTATTTCCTTGTTTTTGATGTACCTATTGTTTCCATACATCACCTACTACCCACTACTAATATATACACTACAACCAAATAAAACTCCTAACAAAAACAACTTACTACCAAATAACCACATACATAACCTATACCCACTACAACATATATACACTACTAACCACAACTACAATTACTAAAAAAATAAAAACTTACTAGCCACAAACCACATAAAAAAACCTACTACCACTAAAAAATATATACACTACTAACCAAAACTACAAACTTACAAACAATACAACTTACTAGCCTATAACCCATACATAACCTATACCCACGACTTAGTTTTTAAAAACTTTCTATCTATCCTCCTTTCATTCCCTACCCACCATCTGTACCCCAAACACCTACCCTATCCTATCCCTATTTTCCTTTATCCTTTTGCTTAAACTTTTTACTTTTCTATTTTTCTACTACGTAAAAACTTTTTTTTCTTCCTTCCCTTTCCCTATCCTTTTCGCATCCTCTTCGTCTTTCACTTACTAATTCCTACTACATTTTGTATTTACACCCTTCCTTCTCTTCCCTCCTAAAACTGTGTCTAAAACTTACCTATTTTCTACTATTATTCCCAATTTTCCCCTTCCTAGCCTTTCCCTTTCTCCTCCTTTTGTACTTTCATACTAATATTTATTTACTCTTCATCCCTTCCTATAGTTTCCCCCCTTTCTAACTCTTCTCCTCGTTCTGTTTCTTTTTTACTTACTACATATATACTACTTTCTTTCCCTTGCCTGTTCCTCCCTTCCCGTCCATCTCTCTCCTCACTAACCAAGAAAAATGGGGAATATAAAAATGAGGGTCGTTTTAAAGAAGGTAAACATGGGAGGTCTGGGCTAGGGAGCTACTGTGGCTGTTTCAATTACGAGTGAGTGGCAGTGATGGCTTTCAGACTATGGTGGAGGGGGAGGGATGGAGAAGGGAAGGGAAGAAGGGGAGTGTGAGGGAGAAGGGATAAAAGAAGGGGAGGTGGAGAGGGGGAAGAAAAGGGGAGGAAAGGAAGGGGAAGGGTAGAGGGGGGGAGAAAGGGGGGAATAAAGGGGGGCTAAGGAAGGGGATGGTGGGGGGAAGGGGGAGGAACATCAACCCTTCCCTCTTAAACCTCTTTGGTGCGACCTTGAGACTGACAAATTTAAGTGACCCTCAGAAAAAAAAGCTCAAATATGCATACTGAAGTGGGTCTCAAAAACTGCGATGGTTTTTTTTTTTTCTAAATTCGCCGGTAATCCCACTGTTGTGTCATTAGTTTAGCATAGTTATAGATAAAATATTGTTGTGTTTAATTTATATAGGTATAGTTAAATATAAAGGTTAAAAGGGGTGAGGGAAATGTGTCAGATCTTGGTTCTTTTGTTAATTTTGTTGGACCGCAGACAGCCCTAATTGGTGCGCCGAAGTGCGTTTAAGGGGGGGAAGGAGAGAGGGGGGAAAGAAAGAGAAAGAGGAGGGAATAAATGGGAGGAAAAAGGGGAGGAAAGAGAGAGAGAGAGAGAGAGGAGAAGGGGAGAGAGAGGAGAGAGAGAAGAAGAGGAGAAAGAGAGGAGAGAGAGAAGAGAGAAAGAAGGAGAAAAAAAAAAAAAATATATATAATATTATAAAGGGGAAGGAGGAGTGGGGGAAAGAACGAGAGACAGTGAGAGAGAAAATTTAAAGAGGAAACAGGAAAGGAGTAAAAATGGGGAAAAAAATAGAAAAATGAATTTTTGAAACGTCATAGGGATTTGGGAAACATGGAAATAGGATTGGAATAGAATAGTAAAAGGGTGGGAAAAAGGGATGTTGGTGGCTGGGAAAAAGAAGAGATAGGAGATGGGGACTTGGGGGTTTCCTTTGGAGATAGAGAGATAGGGGTAGGAAAAGGGGGGAAAAGGGTTATAATTAATAGGGAATATTTTTAAAGGAAAAATAAAGAGGAGGAGAGAGAGAGAGAGAGAGAGAGAGAGAGAGAAGAGAGAGAGAGAGAAGGAGAGAGAGGAGGGGAAAAGAAGAGAGAGAAGAGAGGAAGGGGGAAAGGGGGGTTTTTTTGCTGTTGGGGGTTTTTTTTGGTTTTGTGTGTGTGGTGTTGTGTGTTTGTGGGGGTGTTTTGTGTGGGGTTTGTGTTTTGTGTGTTGTGTGTTGTGTGTTGTGTGTGTGTTGTGTTGGTGTGTGTGTGTGTGTGTTGTTGTGTGTGTGTTTTTTTGGTGTGGGTGGTGGGGTGTGTGTGTGTGTGTGTGTGTGTGTGGTGTTGTTTTGTGTTGTGTGTGTGTGTGTGTGTGTGTGTGGGGTGTGTGGTGTTTGTGTGTTTTGTGGTGTGTGGGGTTTTGTGGGGGTGTGGTTGGGGAGGGGTCGAGTATTTTTGTCCTTGCATTCCACTTTCCTTTCCCTTTTTATATTTATTTATATTAAGGATTGCAAATAACACTAAATTTTTTTTGTAGGATATAACCCTTTGGTGTGTACCTATCCTATTATGCACACCAACACACCCAAACCACCCACCCCACACCCACACCCACACACAAAAACACCACACACCCACACCACCCCAACCCCCCACACACCACCACACACACACACCCCACACACACACACACACCACACAACACACACACCCCCACACACACCCACACAACCCCACACACACACCCCACACACACAAAAACACACACACACACCCCCCACCCCCACACCAAAACCCAAAAAAATGGGAATTTAAAAATGTCAAAAGGAATGCCTGAATAGCTACAAAGGGGATTACATTATTGGAAATGGGAAATTTTATCTTTCCGTAGATCTTTAAATGGCGTTGTTTGAATAGATTCCCGTCTGTTATATGGCTGTGAGGTGTGGGGACATCTTAAAAGGGAATAGAAATTTTAATATGAGTTTCTCAAACACAGCTTTGTGTGCAGAGAAATACGTAAAGATTTGTTTTGGGAAAATTGGGGGATATCCCATGGCTATGTGTAAAAAATTGAATGATAAATTTCGGATTTTGATATTTACCGAAAAAACCCGAAGTTTTCTTAGTTAGTATCATTTTTTGTGCATGGCCTGTGGACGGGGCCACACCCTTGGTAAAGGGATCAGATCAGTGTTAAATAACTGTGGCTTTCAGGGTGTGCTTAAAAACCGGAAATGACAACCCAGAGGGGTTTGGGAAAACGGGGGAACAAAGGCTTAAAGATCAATGGGAACCCTTTTGGGATATAAATCTTATGACAAAGTCTGTTTGTGTAAAAATGTATCTTTTTTAAATGTAATTTGGCAGAGAGGGGTATTTAACAAAATTTAAGACCAAATCACGAATTTTTTTTTTTCAACTTGACAAACAAAAAAGACGCCAGTAACAGCGGGGGAAATACCAAAAAATTTCCCGAGGGAAAGTTTGTGATCAAAGTATGGGCGACTAGGGGTGAACCATGTTGTCTTAGAGGTATAACAGGCAATAATCAGCTCAGGCATACTATATCCCCGAGTATTTTGGACTGACCAAAGCAGAAAAAATTTTTTTTCATTAATCAGATAATAATTTAACACATTAATAGGATAGTTTCCTGGATTAATTTTAAAATGTTCAATAAAATTCTTTTTAGTATCTTAAGGTTTTATTTTGTTTATAGGAAAAGATTTGTTGGAAATTTAAAGGACTGTGCTCCATATTCTGTTGGTCTGCCCAATAACCTTATTCAATTAAATTCAATTCCATTCCATTAAATTTCCATTCCATTCCTTCCCATTCAATTCATTCCACAACCACAAAACCCCAACAACACACACACACACACACACAAAACACACACACACCCCCAAACTGACAACCACACCACACACACACACAACACCCTGAATGTTATAAAAAATTTTGACTCCATAATATATTCGGGTTTTTTCTGAAATTTTTTTCCACACAAATGTTCCCCCCTCCCCCCTTTCCCTTTCCCTCCTTTACCCTCATATCTCTCTCTCTCTCTCTCTTCTTCCCCCGTCAGGGTGGAAAGGGTTTGGTAAGACGTTTTTCCCAATGTGCAGCGCCCCTGTGCTTCGGTCGCCCGGTTCGAGTCCCCCTAGTTCTGCGACGTGGGGCGCTTTGTATAGTCAATAAACCCTTTTAGTTGTACTTGCAAAGTGTCAATAGGGTGAAAATCTTATCTTATCTTCCCCCTCTTCTCTCTCTCTCTCTCTTCCTCTCTCTCTTTCTCTCCTTTTCCCTTTTCTCTCCTCTCTCTCCCCTCCTCTCTGCTTCCTATCCTTTACTAACCCCCCTGAATCCTCTTCTCTTCCCCCTCTTCCTCCCCCTTTTCCTTTGCTCCCTTCCCTTCCTTTCTTTTCCCATGCTTTCCCTTTTTTTCCTTCCTCCCTTCCCCCTGTTTTCGTCATTATTCGTCTATTATTCGTCTATTATTCTTCCTCCTCTTCCCCTGTTCCGTCTATTATCCGTCTTTCTTCTCTATCGTCTATTCTTATCTATCGTCCCATTATTGTTATTATTCTCATTATTCTTCCTCCTTCCCGTTTTCCCCTATTTCCGTCTTTTTCTCTCCTCCTCTTCCCCCCATCCGTTATTATTCGTTTATCTAATTTTCCCTCAAACTTTATTGTATCTTCCCTTCTCCATCTTTATCCTCCTTTTCTCTACGTCTCATTCTTTATTTTCACTTTTTTTTTTTGTCAATTGCCTTTTTTATTTCTTAATTTCCTTCAAGTTAATATTTTCAAGCTTTATTGATATGTTCTCTTATATTTTTCCTTATTTCCTTCCTTCTTTCTCTTCTTTTCTTGCTTTCCTTCTTTCCTTCTTCCTTTTTCTTTCCTTTTTCCTTCTTTCTTTCCTTTTCATATTTTTTTTCCATATTTCCTTCTTTCTTTATCAGCTTTTCATTCCTTCCTTTCACCTCTACGACCCTTTCTTGCCTTTATTTCTTCTCATCATCGTCTCTCTCCTCCTCCTCCTCCTCCTCCTCCTCCTCCTTCTCCTCCTCCTCCTCCTCCTCTCCTCGTCCTCCTCCTCGTCATCCTCCTCGTCCTCCTCCCTGTCCACCTCCTCCTCCTCCTCCTCCTCCTCCTCCTCCTCCTCCTCCTCCTATTACTAATTTATTTACGTTCCTTATCATTCTGCATTCACTTTCCCCTCTTCCATCTCTTATTCATTTATATATTCCCTCCCTACTCTCCCTCCCTCCCTACTCCCTTCCTACCTTCCCTTCCCACCCTCCTTCCTTCCCTCCTCCCTACTCCCTTCCCACCCTCCCTTCCCTTCCCTCCTCCTTCCTTCTCTCCCCCCTTCCTTCTCCTCTCC
>JACEEZ010011781.1:765138-798162 GCA_016584305.1 Chionoecetes opilio
ACTATACATTGTGACTAAACTTTCTCTTACCTTACTCTATACTTACTTACTTACTCTATACTTACTCTTCTTACTTACTCTCTACTTACTCTTCTTACTTACTCTATACTTACTCTTCTTACTTACTCTATACTTACTTACTTACTTTATACTTACTCTTCTTACTTACTCTATACTTACTCTTCCTACTTACTCTATACTTACTCTTCCTACTTACTCTCTACTTACTCTTCCTACTTACTCTATACTTACTCTTCCTACTTACTCTATACTTACTTTCTTACGCTATACTTACTCTTCCTACTTACTCAATACTTACTCTTCCTACTTACTCTCTACTTACTCTTCCTACTTACTCTATACTTACTCTTCTTACTTACTCTATACTTACTCTTCCTACTTACTCTCTACTTACTCTTCCTTTCTTACCTATACTTACTCTTCCCACTTACTCAAAACTTAAATCTTCCTTTCTTACTCTATACTTACCTTCCTACTTACTCTTCCCTTTTTCTTTATACTTACTCTATACTTACTCTTCTTACTTACTCTATACTTACTTACTTACTTTATACTTACTCTTCTTACTTACTCATCCCTATTTAGCCTTACTCCCCCTTATCACCCTTTACTTACCCTTTTTTTCCAAAACCCATTTTTTATTTTTTTCCCCTTTTTCTCTTTTCCTTCTTCTTCAACACTTTATTTACTGCATCATTATTTTACTAGTCACTATCCTCCCTTTCTTTCCTTACTTTCCCTCACTTATTCCATTCACATTATCTCTCTCCCTCTCTCCTCTCTACCCATTTCTCCAAGGTTCTTCTACACATACCTTCGTGTGCCCATTATCTTCCCTTCCTTTTCTTTCCTCCTTTTTTTCCCTTCTTTCCCTCCCTTCTTTCCCTCCTTCTTTCCCTCCCTTCTTTCATTTTCACTTGGTATTCTTGAGAGGGAGGAAAAAGTCTTGTGTTTTTCGTCTCGTCTTAACAAAGAGAGAGAGAGGGAGAGAGAGGAGAGAGGGAGAGAGAGAGAGAGAGAGAGAGAGAGAGAGGAGAGAGAGAGAGAGAGAGAGAGGCAATGATGTATGCAAAGATAGTAATAAAAAGAGGAAAAAGGAGGGAAAGTCTCTCTCTCTATTTTTTTCTTTCTCTATTTTTTTTTTTTCTCTCTCTCTCTCTTTCTCTCTCTCCCCTCTCTCCCTCTCCCTCTCTCTCCTCTCTCTTCTCTCTCCTTCTCTCTCTCTCTCTCTCTCTTCTCCCTCTCTCTCTCTCTCTCTCTCTCTCTCTCTCTCTCTTTTCCTCTCCTCTCCCCCTCTTCTCTCTCCTCTCCCCCCCTCTCTCTTCTCTTTTTCCCTCCCCCCCCTCTCTCTCTCCCCCTCTCTCTCCTTTTCCCTCCTCCCCCTCTCCTCTCTCTCTCTCTCTCTCTCCTTTCTCTCTCTCTCTCTCTCTCTCTTCTCCCTCTCTCCCCTTTTTCCCCCCCCCCCCCCCCCCCTCTCTCTCTCTCTCTCTCTCTCTCTCTCTCTCTTCCCCTCTCTCTCTCTCCCTCCTCTCTCTCCCTTCTCTTCTCTCTCCTCTCCTTCCCCCTTCTCTTCCTCTACATTAAATCCATTTAAACTGCAAAAAAAAAAAATTGAAAAGTAACTATTAAAATTTATTTATTTTTTTTAATTGTGTTTTAAAAATTAGGGTATAATTATCATTGCTTTTCGTTATCGTACATTATGTTGGTACTGTTAGGTATGAAGCTTTTTGTGTATATTCTTTAATATCTTTTAAATTTATTTAAAATTTAAATTTTATTAAATTAAGTGTATATTTAGTAGGGAAAATTATTTTTTTTTTTAATTATATTTTTTATTAAATTAGCATTAGGCCGCTACACGCTAATCTGCTGACCTCTTATAATACATAAGTCCATAAAAAAAATTAACCAATGGACAAAGGCTTTTACATTTTTTCTAATGTAAATAACTTGTTAATATTAAGGGCCCAAAAAAATTATTCATCTTCTCTCTTCTCTCTCTCCCCCTCTTCTCTCTCTCCTTTTTCTCTCTCTCCCCCTCTCTCTTCTCTCTTTTTCTTCCCCTCTCCTCTCTCTCTCTCTCTCTTCTCTCCTCTCCTCCTCCCTCTCTCTCTCTCTCTCTCTCTTCCCTCTTCTCTTCTCTCTCTTTTCCTCTCTCTCTTTCTCTCTCTCTCCCCTCTCTCCCCTCTCTCTCCTCTCTTCTCCCCCCTCCCCTTTCCTCTCCCCTCTCTCTCTCTCTCTCTCTCCCCTTTTCTCTCTCTCTCTCTCTCTCTCTCTCTTTTCTGTCACACATTTTAAAATGTCAACCAGATTACACGAACAAACACTTCGCCAAAGAGGATCAGCCCTTTTAGTCTAAACCAAAAAAAGTAAATTGGAGCAGAAGAAAAAAAAGATAGGTGTGTGGGGTGGTTTGTATGTGTGGTGTGTCTGTCTCAGTGGTGTGTGTGTGTGTTTGTGTGTGTGTGTGGTGTGTGTGTTTGTGGTTTTTTGTGTGTGGTGTGTGTTGTTTTGTTGTGGGGTGTGTGGTTGTGTGTGTGTGTTGGGGGGTGTGTGTGTGTGTGGGGGTGTTTTTGTGTGTGTGTGTTGTTGTTGTTTGTGTGGTGTGTGGTGTGTGTGTATGTTTTTTTTTTTCCCTTCCCTCCTTTTGCTTCCATTTTTGTTTTTTAATTTTTTTTTTTTTTCCCTTCTTCCTTCCCTTTTTTTTTTTTTTTGTTTTTTTTTTTTTTTTTTTTCCATTTTTTTTTTTTTTTTTTTTTTTTTTTTTGGTCCAAAATTTTTTCCCCTTTCCTTTTTGTTGGGGTTTGTTTTGGTTTTGGGTTTTTTTTTTTGTCTTTTTGGGTGCCAGGGTGTTTGGGTGTTTTTGTTGGTTTTTGTTGGTTCCTGTGTGTGGTGGGTGTTTTTGGTTTTGCGTCTGTGGTTGGTGTGTTTTGTTTTAGGGGGGGTGGGGTTTGGGTGGTTTAGTGTTTTGGAAGGGGGGGGGGGAAGGGGGGGGGGGGGGGGGGGGGGGGGGGGGGGGGGGGGGGGGTGGGGGTGTGTGTGTGTGTGTGTGGTTGTTGTGGTGGGGGGGGGGGGGGGGGGGGGGGGGGGGGGGGGGGGGGGGGGTGTGTGGGTATGGGGGTTTCGCGCTTTTCATCAGTCATATCGTCCCTTTTAAAAAAAAACCTTCTTTTTTCTCTTGTGTGTGTGTGTGTGTGTGTGTGTGTGTGTGTGTTGTGTTTTGTTGGGGTTGTGTTGTGGGGTGTGTATGCTTCTTTTCTCCTTCCACTCCTTATTGCTTCCATCTTAATCTGTTCCTTTCCTTAACTACCTCCTTCCTTCCTTCCTTCCCTTCCTTCCTTCCTTCCTTCACTCTATCCTTCCTTTCCAATCTACAACAGTCCTCTTTTCCACCATCCCTTCATCCTTTTTTTTTCCATAAACTACCTCTTCCTTCCTTCCTTCCTTCCTTCTTTCCTTCCTTCCTTCATTCCTTCCTTGCCAATCTACAAACGTCTCCTTTTCCTCTATCCAATTCTCTCTTCCTGCTATTGCTCTATAAAGTCTATACTGTATTCTGCACACTCTCCCTTCTACCATTCAGTCCACACACACATGCTACTGTATTTTGGAAGCCTGCCAGGGTGACTCTCCTAGGGAACCAATAGTGTTATGATAATGGTTATACGACCCTTGGTTCCTGTGTGTGGCTGAAGATGTGATGAATATGCTAAGATTTGCGAGTCTGTGGTTGTGATGAGATGATGTGTTTAGTGAGTGAGTGTGTGTGTGGTTGTAGATAGATAGATAGATAGAGAGAGAGAGAGAGAGAGAGAGAGAGAGAGAGAGAGAGAGAGAGAGAGAGAGAGAGAGAGAGAGAGAGAGAGAGAGAGAGAGAGAGAGAGAAGAGCAGAGAGAGAGAGAGAGTTCAGTCAGTCAGTCAGTCAGTCAGTCAGTCAGTCAGATCAGTCAGTCGTCAGTAGCAGTCAGAGAGAGAGCAGAGCAGAGAGGAGAGAGAAGAGAGAGAGAGAGAGAGAGAGAGAGAGAGAGAGAGAGAGAGAGAGAGAGAGAGAGAGTGTGACTGGGTGAGTGAGTGAGTGTCAGTCAGTCAGTCAGTCAGTCAGTCAGTCAGTCAGTCCCTGTCAGTGAGAAAGAGAGAAAACCATGACTGTAATCTTCAATCTTCCCTAATGATAACTTGAGGTGCATGGCCACAGATAACTCAACACGCACCTTTGTTATCTAGTCTCGGGAGTGAAAAGAAGGTACGTAAAATATGCCAGAAATTGAAGGGTTGAAGCCAGGCACAATCTTCCATTTTTGATGAGAGCCAAACCAAGGGAATGAAAGGCTAGAAGAACCTCACTTTTTTTTTCACCCATTTCATATAAAAAACTAAAATATAAAGGTTGCGAGGAATATAAATAAAAACACAATATATAATTCCTGTACATATTGTTATTAGAAAAGCTAAAAAGAAGCTAACTTTGCAAAGACTTGAGTTGAATGATGGACTTTCTGAGGTCCTCTTCCTCACCCTATCGTGAAGAACTGTATTATTTTATGTCATTAGAAATCCTGTCAAAGATTATTTATATTGTATAGGCAGTGAGATTGTTTTGTCGTTAGAACTGTATACGTTTTGTCGTTAGAACTGTATACGTTTTGTCGTTAGAACTGTATACGTTTTGTCGTCAGAACTGTATACGTTTTGTCGTTAGAACTGTATACGTTTTGTCGTTAGAACTGTATACGTTTTGTCGTTAGAACTGTATACGTTTTGTCGTCAGAACTGTATACGTTTTGTCGTTAGAACTGTATACGTTTTGTCGTTAGAACTGTATACGTTTTGTCGTTAGAACTGTATACGTTTTGTCGTTAGAACTGTATACGTTTTGTCGTTAGAACTGGATACGTTTTGTCGTTAGAACTGTATACGTTTTGTCGTCAGAACTGTATACGTTTTGTCGTTAGAACTGTATACGTTTTGTCGTTAGAACTGTATACGTTTTGTCGTTAGAACTGTATACGTTTTGTCGTCAGAAACTGTATGCGTTTTGTCGTTAGAACTGTATACGTTTTGTCGTTAGAACTGTGTACGTTTTGTCGTTAGAAACTGTATACGTTTTTTCTCGTTTAGAACTGTATACGTTTTGTCGTTAGAATGTATACGTTTTGTCGTTAGAACTGTATACGTTTTTGTCGTTAGAACTGTATACGTTTGTGTTAGAAACTGTATACGTTTTGTGTTAGAAACTGTTATACATTTGTCGTTTAGAACTGTATACGTTTTGTCGTTAGAAACTGTATACGTTTTGTCGGTTAGAAGTTTACGTTTTGTAGTAAAGAAACGTAAGAACTGTTACGTTTTGTCGTTAGAACTGTATACGTTTTTTCGTTGAGAATGTATACGTTTTTGTCGTTCGAACTGTGATACGTTTGTTTTCGTTGAAACTGGTATACGTTTTGTCGTTAGAACTGATACGTTTTGTGTAGAACTGTGTACGTTTTGTTCGTTAGAAACTGTATACGTTGTCCGTCAGAACTGTAATACGTTTTGTCGTTAGAACTGTATACGTTTTGTCGTTAGAACTGTATACGTTTTGTCATTAGAACTGTATACGTTTTGTCGTTACAATCTATGTCAAAGATTATTTCTATGGGCAGTGAGATTGTATGTCTTAAAGAGCTTTAGTTTGCCATGTTTTTCTTTCATGTACAAAAGAAACCACGTAGAAAGTCATGATATTACGAAACTCTACTCCTAATTTTTTTTCCTTACCTGAGTGTTTGATTTTTCAGCTGGCGTGATGTGAAATACTGATCATTTTACTAGTCAGTCAATATCCCGACCTCTCACGCATTTATCTACGGGTTTGAATCACCTATAAGTTATTTTAAGTCATGGAAATCAATCATCTACGGTTTTGCATTACCTATAAAGTTATTTAAAGTCTTGAAAATCGAATTATCTATGGCTTGAATCACCTATTAAGTAATTCAAGCCTTGGAAATCGACTATATATCAGGGTTGAATTTCCTATAAAATTATTTCAAGTCTTGGAAATCGATTATCTACGGACTTGAATCACCTATACAGTTATTGCAAGTCTTGGAAATCGACTATATAACGGGCTTGAATCACCTATCAAGTTATTGCAAGTCTTGGAAATCGACTATATAACGGGCTTGAACCTCCATACAGGTTATTGCACGTCTTGGAAATTGACTATTAACGGGCTTGAATCTCTATACCGTTAGTTGCAGTCTTGGAAATCGGACTAATAACGGGCTTGAATCTCCTATACAGTTATGCAATCTTGGAAATCGACTATATAACGGGCTTGAATCTCCTATACAGTTATTGCAAGTCTTGGAAATCGACTATATAACGGGCTTGAATCTCCTATAAAGTTATTGCAAGTCTTGGAAATCGACTACATAACGGGCTTGAATCTCCTATACAGTTATTGCAAGTCTTGGAAATCGACTATATAACGGGCTTAAATCTCCTATACAGTTATTTCAAGTCTTGGAAATCGACTATATAACGGGCTTAAATCTCCTATAAAGTTATTGCAAGTCTTGGAAATCGACTATATAACGGGCTTGACTCTCCTATAAAGTTATTTCAAGTCTTGGAAATAGATTATCTAAGGGTTTTAATCGCCTATAAAGTTATTTCAAGTCTGGGAAATCGACTATATAACGGGTTTGAATCTCCTATAAAGTTATTGCAAGCTTGGGAAATCGATAAAAGAGATCAGTCGAGCCTTTTTAGAATAGAACCATAAGAAAAAATAAACTTAAACCGCAACAGTGGCAATAACAACAAGAAAACAGTCGCAGATAGAAAGTATCAGATAGAAAGTGGAGCCTTTTCAGAATAGAACCATAAGAAAAATTGCAACAACTTAAATCACAACCGTGGCAATAATAGCAGTCGAAGCGTCAGTCATAGGTACAACGAAGACCTTTCTCAGAATTCGACAGATTGAGTGGCGGTACCTTATACATGGTCGATGCAGTGCGGTGTATGTGACTGATTGACTGACTGACTGACTGACGACTGACTGACTGAATAGCGGTTACAAATGGGTATTGAAGAGGAAGGGGAAAGGGGGAAGCTTAACACAGTACACAGCTAGAGGCAATAGACAGGGGCTCAAGGGCAGTGTGTGTGTTGAGACGTGGGCTGAATATCAACTCAACGGCTGGACATTAATATTCTCCCTCCATTTCGTCCTCTGTTGCACGAATACAGTTTAACCATTGACATATTCCCTTCATGATATCCTTGTTAATTAATGCTCTGTTATTTGGATCGTTTAGTTAGTAGTTAGTGTTGTTTTAGTGACTGTATTGGTTATTGTACTTTCTCTTGCTGCCTTTTTCGCGTTCTTTCTATGATCTATCCAACAAGTACTTTCAATTTCTTTACTGTAGATCTGTCAGACAAATTATACCTTACCATATTTCGTGCTTTGAAACGTTTAATTAGTGCTAAGTATTTTTCTAGTCTAGTAACTTTATTGATAATTACCTCCGCCAACGAAGTTGGAGGGGTTATGTTTTCACCCCGATCTGTTCTGTCTGTCTGTCTGTCTGTCTGTTTGTTAGTGTGCAGGGATTTCCCGAAAAAGTTACGAATAGATTTGGACCAAACTCGGTATACCAAGTTTTATTTGTATAAGAAGAACTGATTTAAATTTTTGGAATGAAAATTTATGACAAACTGTTGCCATGGCAACCAATGGATGAAATATCGGCAGGAGGTTATGCGCTTTACTGAGAGTATATGAGATAATATATATATATATATATTATTATTTTTTTTTTTTTTTTTTTTTTTTTTTTTTACTTTTTTTATATGCGGGCGGAGGTATGCGCTCTACTGAGTGCCCCCCCCTAGTTAGTATTTGTACTGGTAACTTTATTGATAGCTCTACTCTTTCTTTGTTGATTTTCTTGCGTTTTTTCTATCAAATAAGTACTTTCTATTCCCTTCTTGTAGGCCTCCAGGAAATCAAGCGGGGAGTCGAAAGGATAGATGGGTCTAATGTGACTAATATTGCGTTGAGAGAAAGAGAGAGAGAGAAAGAATAATGACCCATGATTGAAAGAAAATACACGTATAAGTCACGTATATATCATCCTGTCTTCACAACTTTTTTTCATAACTACTAAAACATTAACTAGACAAATAAGCAAAAACTGATCACCAGACATTCAACATCCAACATAAAAATAAATATGCATAAATAAACATAAACTCCTAGCACCAGGCGTTATATCATAGTGTGATTCGTGAGTTAAAACACGCCATTCGATGCATTAGGCATAAGAACCCCACGAAATACCAGACACAGAACACACAGGGACAAAATTAAGAGTTCTAATCCGTGTAATTCGTACATTGAAACATCATTCCAGTCATAAGAGACACAATAAATATGAGACACAGACACAAAGACAAAATTAAGAGTTCTAGAGTGTGTCATTCGTATGTTAAAACACCATTCAAGTCATACAGCATAAGAAAGACACGAGACAGAGAGACACAGAGACACAGTTAACAGTTCTAGATCGTATAATTCTTAAGTCAGATTCCCTTCCAGTCATAAAGCATAAGTAAACCACGAAACATATGACACAGAGACAAAATGTACAGTTCTATAGAGACACAGAGACAAAATGTACAGTTCTATAGAGACACAGAGACAAAATGTACAGTTCTATAGAGACACAGAGACAAAATGTACAGTTCTATAGAGACACAGAGACAAAATGTACAGTTCTATAGAGACACAGAGACAAAATGTACAGTTCTATAGAGAGACAGAGACAAAATGTACAGTTCTATAGAGACACAGAGACCATGTTTATAGTTCCAGATTGACAGATTCACCGCGTCAAGACCCAATAACCAGAGAGCGAGAGCCAAGACAGCAAGACAGAGTTACAAGATGAGGACAGAGTGTATAGTAAACAGGGCTTAGGCATACCAGCATCTCCTAGGTAACAGTGACGCAAGGGGACGGTTACCTTGACAACCAGATGTGGGGAACGAACTGTAAGACTTGAAGAGAGAGAGAGAAGAAGAGAGAGCAGAAGAAGAGGAGAAGAGAGGACGAAGGAGAGAGAGAGGAGAAGAGAGAGACGAGAGACAAGAGGAGAGATGAGAGAGTGAGAGAGGAGAGAGAGAGGAGAGACAGTCAGATATTAGAGGACAGAGAGACAGAAAGGGGGGGGGGAGAGAGACGATAATGAGAGACAGGACAGACAGAAGACTGAACCGTGAGACAGAAAGAGACAGGTCGGAATATAGAAACACCACAACACACACCACCCACACACAGAGAGAGAGAGAGAGATGAGAGAGAAGAGAGAGAGAGAGAGAGAGAGACGACTGGAGAGAGAGAGAGCGAGGTGAGAGAGAGAGAGAGAGAGAGAGAGAGGAGGAGGAGAGAGAGAGAGAAGAGAGGAGAGGAGGTCTTCTCCCCTGAATTGTTGCGGCTCCTTTTGTGTTGTTTATGTTCTTGGTGTACTAAATATCTTTAGGGGTCTGTATTATTGACCCCGCCAAGACGCAAGGAAAGAATCCTCTCTCAGACCTTTCCGTGCGTTTCGATATTGAATACGAAAAGAAATACGACGAATCGATTCAAAAGTCTCAAGAATATCGATACTCGTGAATATATAAGATTTTTCGCTTCTATAGGAGTACAATGCTGGAGGTTATGTGTGGTTTTTAAGAACAATTCCACCCAGGCTTTGTCTATATGGATAGGGTATTTAGCTAGGGTTTCAAGGGGTAACTCAAAGAAAAGAATGTAGAGAATGATAAGTCAGTGTCAGTGTTTATGGAAAACTTGTGAATTCTTAAAGATTCGAAAATGTAAGGTGGTTTTTATGAGGTATTCTGAAATTCTTTAAAATCGTGATCATTTTTTTTTCTTTGCATGGATAAAGATGAGCGTTATCTTGGTTTTTTTTTTCTCTCTCTCTCTCTCTCTCTCTCTCTCTCTCTCTCTCTCTCTCTCTCTCTCTCTCTCCTCTCTCTCTCTTCTCTCTCTTCTCTCTCTCCTCTCTCTCCTCCTCTCTCTCTCTCTCTCCTCTCTCCTCTTCTCTCTCTCTTTCTCTCTCTCTCTCCCCCCCCCCCCCTCACTCGCGAACCCGCAATAAAAAATAAAAAAACATACATGAAGAAATAGCTCAGTTATCTCAAACCAATATCCACTTCTCATCTCCATGATTCTCCCGCTGGTAAACTGCGGGAGAGGTAAGGGAATCCTAACCCCATCACCTCCAGGGTATTTTTGAAGCAGCCCATTTCACAGCCGATGGATTCCCGCCATGATTTGCAGAGCTCCAGGTTAGACTATGAATTACTAATCTGCGAGGATACCTTAGGGAACGCCAGAGGGGCAAAGTGTGGGTAAAACAAAATTGTAGCTGGTTTAGTTAATTATCTGATGGTATCTGATGCTAGGGGTCGTTAAAGAGGATGGGCTATGTTAATACTATCACTACAACTGCTTCTACTGCTGTTACTACAACTACTGTTACTTACTATGTACTACGACTATTACTACTACTACTACTACTACTACTACTACTGCTGCTGCTACTACTACTACTACTACTACTACTACTACTACTACTACTACTACGACTACGACTACGACTACGACTACGACTACGACTACGACTACGACTACTACTACTACTACGACTACTACTACTACTACTACTACTACTACTACTACTACTACTATTACACATGGCTATATAACCACCATTACATTTCTGCCATGACAAACCTATCACAGAAACAAACTTCTAAAGAACTTATTAACACGAGTCGATGGGTTGTCAAAGAAATCAAAATAGGAATAAATAGAAAAGATTTATATATTTAAGACGAAAATGCAAAGCTAACACATTACCGATCAAGAGAAATAGTTTGTTTTGCTTCTACAATGACAACATAAGTGGGAAAAAGGAAGCACGTATATAAGTGATAAGAGAAAATGTGTTAAGGTATCGTGGGTCATTATGGTTTTATTTGTGTTATGTGAGAATGGTAGTAAGAAGTCAACAGAGAAATAGTAAGAAGTCAACAGAGAAATAGTAAGAAGTCAACAGAGAAATAGTAAGAAGTCAACAGAGAAATAGTAAGAAGTCAACAGAGAAATAGTAAGAAGCAAACAGAGCAATAGAAGAAAGTCAACAGAGAAATAGTAAGAAGTCAAACAGAGAAAAGAAAATAGTAAGAAGTCAACAGAGAAATAGTAAGAAGTCAACAGAGAAATAGTAAGAAGTCAACAGAGAAATAGTAAGAAGTCAACAGAGAAATAGTAAGAAGTCAACAGAGAAATAGTAAGAAGTCAACAGAGAAATAGTAAGAAGTCAAAAGAGAAAAATTTAAAAAGTCAAAAGAGAAATAGTAAGAAGTCAAAAAAGAAATAGTAAAAAGTCAAAAAAGAAAAAGAAGAAGTCAACAGAAAATAGTAAGAAGTCAACAGAGAAATAGTAAGAAGTCAAAAGAGAAATAGTAAGAAGTCAACAGAGAAATAGTAAGAAGTCAACAGAGAAATAGTAAGAAGTCAAAAGAGAAATAGTAAGAAGTCAAAAGAGAAATAGTAAGAAGTCAACAGAGAAATAGTAAGAAGTCAAAAGAGAAATAGTAAGAAGTCAACAGAGAAATAGTAAGAAGTCAAAAGAGAAATAGTAAGAAGTCAAAAAAAGAAAAAAGTAAAAAGTCAACAGAGGGAAAAATAAAGTCAACAGGGGAAAATATAAAGAAGTCAACAGAGAAAAAGTAAAAAGCAAAAGAGAAAAAAAGTAAGGTCAAAAGAGAAATAAAGAAATCAAAAGAGAAAAGTAAAAAGTCAAAGAGAAAAAGTAAGAAGTCAACAGAGAAATAGTAAGAAGTCAAAAGAGAAATAGTAAGAAGTAAGGGAAATAAGAGAAGTAAGGGAAATAAGTAAGAATAATAAGATAAATAGTAAGAAGGGTTTTAAATAATGCATAGTGGTGTGGAAGAGGGTAAGAAAAATGGAATTTTAAGTTTATAAAGTGACAAGAGAGGGTATGACTTTTTTCTCTCTCCTCTCTCTCTCTCTCTCTCCCCTCTCTCTCTCTTCTCTCTCTCTCTCTCCTCTCCTCTTCTCTCTCTCTCTCTCCTCTTCTCTCTCTCTCTCTCTCTCTTCCCCTCTCTCCTCTCTTCTCTCTCTCTTTCTCTCTCTCTAACACAGCTTTTTCTCTTTGGCGAGACACACAAAACAGGTCGCCGGGTATGCCTCGGCAATAAGGGTATGTTTGGTTTTCCCCTGTGGTTGTGTGTGTGCCCGTAAGGGCACACCACACCACACACACACCAACACACCACCACACACCCCACCACACACACACACACACACCAAAACACACACACACACACACACACACACACACACCACACACACACACACACACACACACCACCCACACACACCCCAAAAACACACACCACACCACACACAACCCACACCCAAAACACACACACAAAAAATGAAGCAATGTTCTTTTTTAGTAAAGGAATTTTGTTTTTTAAAAAAAAAAAAAGTGAATTATGGCCTTCTTTCATCATTCGCCCCCCAAAACTTCGGACCTTCGGTTCTCTCTCTCTCTTCCTCTCTCTCTCTCTCTCCCCTCTCTCTCTCTCTCTCTCTCTCTCTCTCTCTTTCTCTTCTCTCTCTCTCTCTCTCTCTCTCTCTCCCCCTCTCTCTCTCTTCCTCTCTCTCTCTCTCTCTCTCTTCTCTCTCTCTTCTCTCTTCTCTCTCTCCTCTCCTCTCTCTCTCCTCTCTCTCTCTCTCTCTCTCTCTCTCTCTCCTCTCTCTCCTCTCTCTCTCTCTCTCTCTCTTCCCCTCTCCTCTCTCTCTTCTCTCTCTCTCCCCTCTTCTCCTCTCCTCTCTCCCCTCTTCTCTCTCTCTCTCTCTCTCTCTCTCTCTCTCCTCTCTCTCTCTCCTTCTCCTTCTCTCTCTCTCTCCTCTTCTTTCCTCTTCTCTCTCTCTCTCTCTCTCACTGTGTTTCCCTCAGGGTTATCAGAATTATTCAGACAGTTATCAGTATTCAGGATATCAGTGCAGTTTTAGTATTACTTATATATTTTGGGGATTAGTAGTAGTCAGTATAGTAGTTTTATTAGTAGCACACCTTTCCCTATCATTTTATCATGGGGATTTTGGGTTTTTGATATGTGGGACTGGGATTTGATCTATTTACCTTTCCTTATCACTCTTCCTTATGATTGCGTGTCTTTTATAACCATAATCTTATCCTTCGCATGTGTTCCATATGGCGCGTAGACGAAGTGAGCTGGGGATCACTTGTTCTCAGTACCAATCGCTTCAGTACCAAATGACATGTAACCTTCTGCTCTCACTTTGTAACTCTTCCTCCTTATCTTTCTTCATCATCCTAGGGTGTCTCTTATATCTTTGTCCATCCTCTCTTACTTTCTTGTTCGCATCGTTTTTTATTTGCGTACTCTGTAACCTTGAATCTCTCTCTCTCTCTCTCTCTCTCTCTCTCTCTCTCCCCTCTCTCTCTCTCTCCCCTCTCTCTCTCTCTCTCTTTTCCTCCTCCTCTCTTCTCCCTTCTCTCTCTCTTTCCCTCCTCTCTTCTCCCCTCTCTTTTCTCTTCTCTCTCTCTCTCTCTCTCTCCTTCTCTCCTCTCTCTCCTCTCTCTCTCTCTCTTCTCTTCTCTCCTCTCTTCTCTCTTCTTCTTTCATAGTGAAAGGAAGGGAAGGAAAGGGAAAAGGGAAGGGAAGGGTGGGTAGGGTAGGGAAAGAGGGGAAATGAAGGGAAGGGAAGGGGAAAGGGAAGGGAAGGGGAAGGAAGGGGAAGGGAAGGGAAGGGAAGGGGGGGGAAGGGAAGGGGAAGGAAGGGAAGGGAGAGGGAAGGAAAGGTGGGGTGAGGAAAGGGGAAAAATGGAAGAGAAGTGAAGAGGAGATGGTTTTTATTTGGTTTTGATTGGATTTTGTCACCTGGAGGCAGAGGAGGGGGAAAAGAAGAAGAGAGAGAGAGAGAGAGAGGAGAAGAGAGAGGGAGAGAGAGGAGGGGAGGAGAGGAGAAAGGGAGAAGGGGAAGAAGGGCGGGGGAAAAGAGAGAGAGAGGAGTTAGAAAGAGACAGATAGGACACAGAAAGACAGAAAGTAAAAAAAAAGACAGATAGACGAGATAGAGAGACAGACAGACAGACAGTTAAAAAGAGGAGACGCATTAAAAAAAGGAAAGAAGAAAGAGAGAGAGAGAGAGAGAGAGAGAGAGAGAGAGAAGGGGGAGAGAGAGAAGAGAGAGGGGAGAGAGAGAGAGAGAAAAGGGAGAGGAGGAGAGAGGAGGAGAGAGAGAGAGGTTTTTTATATCACAGGATTTATTGTTTCCTCCGTCTTCGTAGTCTCCTTTTTTTGGGTCAATTTTTTCATCTTTTTTGACGTCACGGCGAGCACAGGGGGTTTTTGGGGGTGTGTGTTGTGTGTGTGGGGGGTTGGTGTGTGTGTTGTGGGTGTGTGGGTGTTTTTGTGGGGGGGTTGTGTGTTTATGTGTGGTTTTGGGGTGTTTTTGGGGGGTGTATTTTGTGTGTGGTGTTGTTTGTGGTGTGTTTTGTGTGGGTGTGTGTGTGTGTTGTGTGTGTGTGTGTGGGTGTTGTGTGTGTGGGGGGTTTGTGTGTGTGTGTGGTGTGTGTGTGGTGTGTGTGTGTGTGTGTTTTGTGGTGTGTTGTGTGTGTGAGTTTGTGTGTTTTTGGGTGTGTTTTGGGTGGTTTTGTGTGTGTGTGTGTGTGTATGTGTGTGTGTGTGGTGTGTGTGTGGTGTGTGTGTTTTATATGGGGTGTGTGTCGGGTGGGGTTGTGTGTGGTGTGGTGTGGGGGTGGTTTTTGTGTGTGGAGTTTGTGCGTGCGTGCGTGCGTGCGTGGTGCTGCGTGCGTGCGTGCTGCGGGGGTGCGTGCGTGGGGGCGGCGGCGTGGTGCGTGCGTGCGTGCGTGCGTGGTGCGTGCGTGCGTGCGTGCGTGCGTGCGTGCGTGGGTGCGTGCGTGTGCGTGCGCGTGCGCGTGTGCGTGTGTGTGTGCGCGTGTGTGTGTGTGTGTGACTCAATCTCTCATCCTTGGAATCACCGGGAAAACCAAAATGAAAAAAGTAAAAAATTTGGGCTAAGAAAATGAACATAGCTTTTTTCCGCAAAAAATAAAAAAATTATAGACTAAATGTTTAATTAATTTTATCTTATTTTTTATATTTATCAATCATAACCAAATAATGAGTTACTATTACTCGTATTTTCGTTTTTGTGTATTATATTTCTCTATTATTTAGCGTGTAGTTGAGTAATACATTGTTTTTTGGGTGTATTTATTCATTTGTTTACGTACAGACAGGCAGACAGACAGACATACAGAGAAAAAGAAGATGGGGCGCAGACAGAAGACAGACATACAGAAGATGGGCAGACAGATTACGAGAGAAAAAGACAACAGCAGATGGCAGACAGATATCAGACAGACAGCAGACAGACAGAAGAAATAAAAAACAGACAGATAACAGACATACAGACAGATGGACAGAGAGATATACAGACAGACAGGGCAGACGACAGGGCAGACAGACAGCAGACAGACAACAGACGACAGAAAAAACAACAGTAGCCGACAGACAGAAACGAAAAAAGAAGATGGACAACAGACAGCAGACAGACAACATACAGAGAAACGACAGATGACAGAAGACAGCAGACAGACAGAAGCAGACAGACAGACATATAAAAAAGCAGACAGACAGACAGACAGACAGACGAAAAACAGACAGACAGACAGAGAAAAAAGATATACAGACAGACAAAGACAGGGCATATAAAAAGACAGCAGAAGACAGCAGAAGACGATGGACAAAAGACAGACAGACAGACAAAATACGAGAAACAACAGATAGACAGACAGAAGAAGACAGACAGACAGCAGACAGACAGAATATAAACAGACAGACAGACAGACAGGACAGACAGAACAGACAATATACAGACAGACGACAGACGACGACAGAAGACAGAAGGGCGAGATAAGTAAGGAGGAAACATTTTTAGACAACAAGGAATACAGACAAAAATAGTAAAAGTAATCAGTATTTCCCTTGGCCTATTTGTTTCTGAAATGCCCAACCTTTCATTTCTTCCCCCCTTCGACCTTTCTTCCTTCCTCTTCTCCTCTTTTTCCTTCTCCTCCTTCTTTTCCTCCCTTTCTTTCCCTTTTTATCCTCCCCTTCCTCCTTCCTTCTTTTCCTTTTGCTTTTATCCAAGACTTTACTTATTTTTTTTCCAAAATTACTTTTTGGGGGAGATCTTTTACTTCCCGCTTTTTTTTGCTTTATTTTTGTGTGGTGGTGTGGTTGGGTGTGTGGTGTGTGTGTGTGTGTGTTTTTGTGTGGTGTGTGTGTGTGTTGTGTGTGGTGTTGTGGTGTGTGTGTGTGTTGTGTGTGTGTGTGTGTGTGTGTGTGTGTGTGTGTGTGTTGTGGGGTGTGTGTGTGTGTGTGTGGTGTGTGTGTGTGTGTGTGTGTGTGTGGTGTGTGTGTGTGTGTGTGTGTGTGTGTGTGTGTGTGTGGTTTTGTGGGGTGTGTGTGTGTGTGTTTTGTGCGTGTGTGTGGGTGCTGTATGTGTGTGGTGGGTGTTATATGTGTTGTGTGTGTGTGTGATGGTGTGTGGGTGTGTTTTCTTTTCTCCTGTTTTCTCTCTCTCTTTTCCTCCCCTCTCTCTCTCTCTCTCTCTCTCTCTCTCCCCCTCTCTCTCTTCTCTCTCTCTCTCTCTCTCTCTCTCTCTCTCTCTCTCTCTCCCCTCCTCCTCTCTCTCTCTCTCTCTCTCTCTCTCTCTCTCTCCCCCCTCCCTTCCCCCCCCTCTCCTCTCTCTCTCTCCCTCTCTCTTTTCCTCGTCGCTGACTGTTGCCAATTCAATCACAAATAGGAGCCAGTAAAGGAAATGCGGCGACGGGTTTGCGAAGTCACGTCTGATCTGGCAACGCTGACAACTTAATCCTGAGGGCCAACACTCGACACTGTTTGTGGAAGTAAACATTGGCGCTGAAATTTTCTTTAACCCCTTCTCTAACCCCTTCTCTAACCCCTTCTCTACCCTTTACTTCTTTTAACCCCTGCTTTACCCCCTTCACGCCCAGATCTTTCCTTTGCTATAAAAAAAATCGTATGTTGTCGAGCTATAAAATTTCAAAGAGTAACTAAATATACCAAATTAGTTAGTCGACAAGGGTACTAAACAGGTCATAGCTATAAAATATTGCTTATAGTCACTACAAATCGTCTAATGGTACCCAAATTACAATGGAAATTACGCTCTGGGTCTCAAGGGGTTAATTAATATTACCTATTTGTCTATTATTTGTTATTTACCTATTACCCATTATTACTATTACTATCTATTATTGTCTCTTGTTAGCCATAAAATTACGAAAAGTAACTTAATATACCAAATTTACTAGTGGACAAGGATACAAAACAGGTCATATCTATTAAAATATTGCTTATATCCATTAAAATCGTCTAATGGTACCCAAATTACAATGGAAATTCGTTCCGGGTCTCAAGGGGTTCAGTAAATATTCCTTTTCACTTTAAGAGCAAAGTGGCTATGGTTGAAAGGGTGTTTGATGTTTATTTATTGAATGTTATCCAGTCTGAAATATTGTTGAAGCTGTAAGGTGCATTTCGTTTCCAAATATTTCCAAAATGTTATGATTTATAGATTATTTATCACTAGTTTTCTATTTTTATTACTTACTATTTTTATATGGCTTACTTATATTACTTACTGACTTACTTATATTACTTACTTACTTATATTACTTACTTACTTACTTATATTACCTACTTATATTACTTACTTACTTACTTATATTACTTACTTACTTATATTACTTATTTAGATTACTTACTTACTTACTTATATTACTTACTATTTTTATTACTTACTATTTTTACATTACTTACTTATATTACTTACTTACTTACTTATATTACTTACTTCTTACTTATATTACTTACCTATATTACTTACTTACTTATATTACTTACTTATATTACTTACTTACTTATATTACTTTCTTACTTACTTATATTACTTACTTACTTACTTATATTACTTACTATTTCTATTACTTTTATTCCAATTATTATTTATTACTAGTTTCCTCTTTCTCAAATTGTTCACTTCATCTTTTACCTCCTCCAAATATTCATAATTTCCTCTTTTTCCTCCACGTTTTCTTCCTCAAATTCATCACTTCCTCTTTTTATTCCTACTCTTCTTCCTTATATTAGTCATTTCCTCCTCCTCCTCCTCTTCAAATTCGTTATTTCCTCCTTTTCTTCCTCCTTCTCCTCCTCCTAAAATTGGTAACTTTCTCCCCTTTTTTTTCCCGCCCCAAAATTCAACACATCCTCTATTTTCTTCCTCCTCCTTCTCCTCCTCCTCCTTCTCCTCCTCCTCCTCCTCCTCCTCCTCCTCCTCCTCCTCCTCCTCCTCCTCCTCCTCCTCTGTTTCTTCCTTCCTCCTCCTCCTCCAACCTCCTCCTCCTCCTCTCCTCCTCCTCCTCCTCCTCCTCCTCCTCCTCCTCCTCTTCCTCCTCCTCTGTTTCTTCCTTCTTCCTCCTCCTCCTCCTCCTCCTCTGTTTCTTCCTCCCTCCTCTTTTTCCTCTTCCTCCTCCTTCTCAGGTTCATCACCCCCCGCAGTGCATGCTCGCTGACAACTCGCATGAAATCCCGCCCTGGAAAATCCGCCGACTGAAAGACGTAAATCCGCGTTAATCCCTTGGCGAGACGGGGGCGGGGGGGGGCAAGGGGGTGCAGTATGGGGGGGGGTCTTAGGAAGGAACACCCCCACCACCCAGAGGAACCCCGGGGAAGGTGCTGACGGAGTATGCTGTAGATTTATCGTCTGCATGCGGCAATGTGTGATGAAGTGTCTTTTTATGGAGTTGGATATTCCTGGTTGTGTAAAAGGGAAATAGCCCATTGTTTAATTGGGTGTTTCTGTCCCTATGTTTACGTTGAATAGACGGGAGACGTACAGACAGACAGACAGATAGATAGATAGAGACAGACACACAGACAGACAGACAGATAGATAGATAGAGACAGACGCAGACAGACAGACAGATATATAGATAGATAGATAGATAGATAGATAGATAGATAGATAGATACATAAAGAGAGAGAGAGAGAGAGAGAGAGAGAGAGAGAGAGAGAGAGAGAGAGAGAGAGAGAGAGAGAGAGAGAGAGAGAGAGAGAGAGAGAGAGAGAGAGATGGGAAGTAGGTAGGTGAGGAAGAAACATTTACACATATAGACAACTTGGGAAATGCAGATAAGAATAGGAAATGTAATATCAGCATTTCCATATGACCTATTTAGCCTGCTGACATTTCCAACTCCTGTTCTTAACCTTTGACCTTTCTTTCCTCCTCCTTCCATCATTTTCCTGTCCAAGATTCTTACTTAATTTATAAACTTTGTAGTCTGTTCGCGTCAATGTGTGATGAAGTTACTTTTTTATGCTGTTTGATGGACGAATATTCTTAGCGCGGGACTAAGAGAGAGAGAGAGAGAGAGAGAGAGAGAGAGAGAGAGAGAGAGAGAGAGAGAGAGAGAGAGAGAGAGAGAGAGAGAGAGAGAGAGAGAGAGAGGAAAGCCGCTTACCCCCACGTCAGCAGAGCAAGGATGGGTGTAAGAGAGAAAGAGAGAGAAGAGAGAGAGAGAGAGAGAGAGAGAGAGAGAGAGAGAGAGAGAGAGAGAGAGAGAGAGAGAGGAGGCCTGGACACAGAGGCTTATATTACCTTCTGCAGCTGATGTGTGTGTGTGTGTGTGTGTGTGTGTGTGTGTGTGTGTGTGTGTGTGTGTGTGTGTGTGCATTGTCACTATAGTATTACCATATATCCCCTTGAGATTAATTCTTGTTACCCTGTGCAGGAAAATATTTTGAGGGATTTTGAGGATTCGTTCGAGGTCACTGGTGCTATCACCCTCGTGGTTCTTCCTTCAGTAGCCTACGAATCTGCGAGCCCTGGTTCGAATCCCGGCCAGGGCAAGTCGGCGTGCAGCCCATATAGCGGTTTATCCTTCCTTTCGGGATGGTTGATAAATGGGTACCTGGGGTAACCTGGGGAAGGTAACTGTGGTAACCCGGGTGTCACACTAGCCCTGTGTCCCGGGGTAACGAGTTGTCACCCACCATAGGATCAAGGGGCTAATGCGACGGAGATGAGCACCGAGGTCACGCGCAGCCAAGTAGCCTTTGTATCATGGATGTTTCGCGTCCTCGCACTACCCACGTCAAGAAAATGTCTTAAATATGTGCCAGCAAAAAGAGTTGAATTTTCGTCTCTTGATGAATAGTTTAGCTTGGGTATTCATTTTCTGCCTCGCCCGAGAAGAATTTCATAAAGCTTAATAGAAACCGTGAGAGAATTGACGTTTTCACTTCAAAGAGGAGAAGAGAGAGGAGAGAGAGAGAGAGAGAGAGAGAGAGAGAGAGGAGAGAGAGAGAGAGAGAGGAGAGAGAGAGAGAGAGAGAGAGAGAGAGGAGAGAGAGAGAGAGAGAGAGAGTGTCAGATGCCTTAAGAAAAAAAATAGCTTTGTGGCTAGAGAAAATTAAAACATACACACAAAAAAGTAAAAAAAATTGGTTATTTGAAGCTTGTCTGTTTTTCCTCCTAAATAGATAGAAGATTTTTAAGAAAGAGACTGAAAGGAGGTGAGAGAGAGAGAGAGAGAGAGAGAGAGAGAGAGAGAGAGAGAGAGAGAGTAGAGAGAGAGGAGAGAGAGAGAGAGAGAGAGAGAGAGAGAGAGAGAGAGAGGAGAGAGAGAGAGAGAGAGGAGAGTCTTTTCGTTCAGGTATCTTTCCAGAGAAACTAAAAATAGCTAAGGTTATACTGTTACATAAAGGCGGCAAACTAGATGGTGTGTCTAACTATCGGCCTATTTCAATACTCCCAGCTTTAAGTAAAATATATGAACGAGCTATGTATGACAGACTGTATGATTTTCTCACTAGGAATAACATCTTAACAGATAGGCAGTTTGGTTTTAAAAAGAATTTATCTCCCAAATTAGCAATTACAAAATTAATGGATAATATAATGTATTGCAGGAGTTAGGTTGTAGTAAATATATAATTACGGTTTTTTTCCATTTGAAAAAAGGCTTTTGATACATTGAATCATGAAGTTTTGATAAGTAAGTTACAGCATTACGGTATAAGGGATGTCTGTCTGAATTGGTTGATGAGTTACCTGTGCAAAAGAAAACAACACACTTCTGTGAATAAAATAAGCTCAGGGATTGCAGAACTTAAAACAGGAGTTCCACAAGGTTCAACATTGGGGCCGTTGTTATTTTTGATATATATCAATGACATCAATTCTTCAAATTTACTGAAATTTATTATTTTTGCCGACGACACTAACATTACATATTCTTCAGCAGATTTAGATTTTTTAACGAGAACATTAAATTTTGAGTTAGAGTCTGTTTCATCCTGGTTATCAACAAATAGGTTAACTCTAAATATTGCGAAAACAAATTATTTGATATTTGCTGGCAACAAAAATCTGGACAGTAATATAAATATTGAGATGTGCGGGGAAGTAATACTAAGATCAAACTCAGTTACAATACCTAGGTGTCTTTATAGACCAACACATTAGTTGGAAGGATCATATAGCTTATATACATAATAAACTCGCTAGATCATCAGGCATACTTCATAAAGTAAAGCATATTTTATCCACTGAAACATTACTAACCTTATATTACACGTTGATGTATCCTTATTTACATTATTGCAATGTTGTCTGGGGCATGGCGAATATAACAACAATAAAACCGCTGCAGTTGCTTCAAAAAAGGATAATTAGAACCCTAGGCAAAGTTAGTTATCATGAACACACAGCTCCGCTATTTAAAAGCTTTAAAATTCTTAAAATAAATGATATTTATGTTCTAGAATGTCTAAAATTCCTTCATGACGAATTCCATATCTTTCATTCTGCTTCACTTCAGACTGCTTTTTAAATACATAACTTAAACACAAGGAATAGATATCAAATTAGACCACCTTTTCCAATTACTGAATCTCATAAAAGATTTGTCATTTATTTCGGATGCATGAAATGGAATGAACTTCCAGAGCACATTACAAATATTGTTAATAAGAATACATTTAAAATAAATACAAAGAAATATATAGTAAATATGTATTGATCTATACATGTTGAGTAGTAGTCATTTTTGTTTCTTCAGTAGATGTATTTTTTTCATTAAGATATAATGAGTGAGTTTCTGTTGGTTAGTATGTTTGTAAGTCTTGATATGTTTAGGTATGTATGTCTATGTAAATATCGATAAAAAGGTATGTCGAAATATAATACGTAAATATGTTTGTCCATTGCAAGGCTTTTTATAGCTATAAATACAAGGGGCCTGTCAAAAATGTTTACATTTAACGAGCCCAGCCATGTTTATATACCATGTATATATGATCAAGCTTTGTATATATTTATATGGCTAATAAACTACTTCAATTGAATTGAATTGAGAAGAGAGAGAGAGAGAGAGAGAGAGAGAGAGAGAGAGGAGAGGAGAGAGAAGAGAGAGAGAGAGATGAGAGAGAGAGAGAAGAGAGAGGAGGAGAGACTGAGAGAGAGAAGAGAGAAGAGTTAGAAGAGAAGAAGAAGGAAGAGAACAGTAAAGAAGATGAAAAGGGGAAGAAAGGGAGAGAGGAATGAGAAATAGAGTCAATAGGTAGATTATGAAGAAGAGAAAGTTAAGAAGAAAAGAAGGTAAGAGAACAGAAAAGAAAAGGAAAGAAAGGGAAAGAGGAATGGGAGAAGGGAGAGGAAGGGAAATAGAGTAAATGGGGAAGTAATAGGAATGAAGGAACTAATGGGTGAGTGGAGGAAATATAATGGGAAGGAGTTTGAATGGGGTGGAATGTGACGAAGAGAGAGAGGAGAGAGAGAGAGAGACGAGAGAGAGAGAGAGAGAGAGACGAGAGAAGACACGAGAGACGAGCAAGAGAGATGAGAGAGAGAGAGAGAGAGAGAGAGAGATAAGAGCTATTACACAAATTTAATTATGTAAATACCTGACGACACAAGTTGAAGCACGCGCGCACACACACACACACACATATACATACACAGTTACACACACACACACACACACACACACACACACACACACACACACACACACACACACACACACACACACACACACCACTTTGCACGCTAAAATATATATTCATCCCATGAGAAAACCTGATAAGTGTGACGATGAAATTTGCAAAACATGGCAGGCAACAAAACACACACACACACACACACGCACACCACACACACACACACACACACACACACACACACACACACACACACACACACCACACACACACACACACACACACACACACCACACACACACACACACACACACACACCTCGCCATATGTTTGTGAACTATTTATTTTTGTTTTTCCAGTTTATGAATATCTTATCAAATCGTTCTCTCTCTCTCTCTCTCTCTCATCTCTCTCTCTCTCTCTCTCTCTCTCTCTCTCTCTCTCTCTCTCTCTCTCTCTCTCTCTCTCTCTCTCTCTCTCTCTCTCTCTCTCTTCTCTCTCCTCCCCCCCCCCCCACCGCCACCAAACAGCTGTGTAGATAGCGTTGTGTATAGAGAAGCATGGGAGATAGTACGAGGCATTGGTAAACATAAGTGAAATGCTTAGATAAACAGCAGTGCAGGGAGTGGTGGAGTGATACACAACATGGCATATAAGGGCAAAAACACGTATTGTAACATTACTTTGAATAGGAAATATAAAGGAATTATAATACGAGCAATAGGTTTAACATTGTATACAAGGAAACCAGTGTAAAAATAATAGTGTAACAAAATAGTGTAACAAAATAGTGTAGTGGACTAGTGATAGACACGAAGGAATTAATACAAGGGAAAATTATATATTAGAACGTTACTTGGAATAAAAGATAAAAAAGTGATGATAATGCTCCGTAGGTACTCCGGGGTACTCCGTAGTGTAGGGGAAGCACGCTCGGTCTCACAGCCGAGAAGTCCCGGGTTCGATCCCCGGTTGGAGCGGAAACAGTTGGGCTGTTTCCTTAAAACCCGAGCCCCTGTCCACCCAGCAGTGAATGGGTACCGGGTGTTAGCCGGGGATTTGTAACCCGCCTCCCGGTGTGCTGGCTTCGGCCAACACTATAAGCACTAGCAGACAGCTCTCTAGGGGTAGTCTAAGAGAGAGCTGTCTGGTTACAGTGGAGCTGCGTCGATAACTGACGAAATTCTTCAAACATCAACCATCAATAATACGAGCAATGGGTATACTTAGTAAAAAACATAAACCGGTGTAAAAAATTGAGAAATTGGGGACAGGAAAGTAATAGGATGGAATTAGTGAAGAAAACTCTTTGAAAACACGATTGCCAGTGAGGAAAGAAATGGTTAAAGCACTACTTGGAAGAGGCAATAATAATAATAGTTGATAATACGAACAATGGGTAAACTTAATAACAAAAAAAGGAAACCAGTGTAAATATAAGAAAAAATATTAACACAGGAATGTAAATAGGATGGAATATGTATCAAAAAAACTCCTTTGAAAATTATTGAAACGTGGAAATTTATTTATAAAAATGAAAAAAAGTGGGAAAGAGTAATATAGAATCAACAGTATTTAATAGTCCGCCGAAGAATAGCTGTGCGAGCATAAGCCAGTATGAAAAACAACAGTATAGTTATTGTTATTATTTCATCCTCATGTATATATATTTACCTGATGGTGTTAAGGCTGAAGTTCATAGTATCGATAAATACAACTCAAATATCTGAATAATCCCTTTAAGAACACATATAAATCAAGTGTTTCATTACAATAAGTAAATAATACTGGTAAAAAAGTCTAGAATTAAGGAATTAAAAGAATTAAAACGTTAGATTTAAAGGTGTTTTTGGAGAAAGGTATTTGGTTTTTGGGTTTTAAGTTCTTTTGATGGTTTTTGAAGGAGGGTTGCATTAGTGTAGGAGTAGTAGAAGAAAGGAAAAAGAAATGTTATTGGTTTTGATTATGATGATAGTAGTAGTAATAGTAGTAGTAGTAGTAATAGTAGTAGTAGTAGTAGTAGTAATAGTAGTAATAGTAGTAGTAGTAGTAGTAGTAGTAATAGTAGTAGTAGTAGTAGTAAGGAAGTAGATAGTGTAGTAGTAGTAGTAGTAATAGTAGTATAGTTTGTAGTAGTGTAGTAGTAGTGTAGTAGTAGTAGTAGTAGTAGTAGTAGTAGTAGTAGTAGTAGTTAGTAATAGTAAGTAGTAGTAGTAGTAGTAAATAGTAGTAGTAGTAGTAGTAGTAGTAGTAGTAGTAGAGTAAGTAGTAGTAGTAGTAGTAGTAGTAATGTAGTAATAGTAGTATAGTAGTAGTAGTAGTAGTAGTAGTAGTAGTAGTAGTAGGGTAGTAGTAGTAGTATGTAGTAGTAATATAGTAGTAGTAGTAGTAGTATAGTAGTAGTAGTAGTAGTAGTAGTAGTAGTAAATAGTAATAGTAGTAGATAGTAGTAGTAGTAGTAGTAGTAGTAGTAGTAGTAGTAGTAGTAGTAGTAGTAGTAGTAGTAGTAGTAGTAGTAGTAGTAGTAGTAGTAGTGAGTAGAGTAGTATAGTAGTAGTAGATAGTAGTAGTAGTAGTAGTAGTAGTAGTAGTAGTAGATAGTAGTAGTAGTAGGTAGTAAGTAGTAGTAGTAGTAGTAGTAGTAGGAGTAGTAGTAGTATATAGTGTAATAGTAATAGTAGTAGTAGTAGTAGTAGTATAGTAGGTAGTAGTAGTATAGTAGTAGTAAGTAGTAGTAGTATAGTAGTAGTAAGTAGTAAGTAGTAGTTAGTAGTAGTAGTAGTAGTAGTAGTAGTAGTAGTAGTATAGTAGTAGTAGTAGTAGTAGTAGTATAGTCATCATCATCATCATCTTTATTGCATAACATACAAGGAGTTGTATATGACATATCACAAAAAAAAAATATCATGAATTTAAATGAAGTGGAACTGCTCTCATATTTTCATGGTTCTGAACCCAAGTAATTCTTGCTAAAATTACATCCATGCTATTATCTAAAAAAGTTATTTTATAAAATCGGAATAAAAAACTTAAAAAAGATTTAAAAGACACACCCTCAAAAAACAAAGGTTTGTTCAAAATATATACAGAATAATTTTTCTTGCTTAAAGATCTAAAATACCCAGCTTGAACTGTTGTTACATGATGTTTTAATAAAAGCATGTTATACTCTTTGACAATACTGTGATTACTGGTTAAAAATGGACATCCTAAAATTTTCTTAAGTGCATTTGCATAAGCTATCTCAAATGTTTTAAATATATAACTCGAGTTAATCTTACATAAATTCCACATTTGAAGACCCTAGATAGGAATACTGTATGACTTGAATAGAAAAAGTAATGCTTGTGAATTGATTCCTTGAAATTTACGCAAGACAGTGTTAAATTTACTGTCAAAACTTTGAAGCCTTTCCTCTACATCTATTTTATCACAAAAATTGAATGACATATAATGTCCTAAATACTTGTAATTTTCCACGATTTTATAGTGACTTATATATCCCTTCATCTTACATTTCTTCTTATTTACATCATGAAAGACCATACATTTAGATTTTGAATGATTTACCTTTAGTTTCAAACTTTTAATTTTACTTTCAAATACATCTAATAATGTTTCTAAGTTATTATGAGAGTCAGCAAGTAAAACTATGTCATCAGCATACGCTATAATATTCATTCTAAATGATCCATATTTACATCCTACGTCAAGGTTGGATATGTCCCTGAGAAGATCATCAATATATAATTTAAATAGTAATGGCGACAAAATTCCTCCTTGTCTTACACCAGTATCAATTTCTGTATAAGATCCTTGAAGACCATTCCATATAATTCTAGCACTCTGATTTCTCAAATAATTCATTAAAAATAAAACAATGTCAGGAGAAATGTTCCTATCTAATAACATATTACCTAAAATAAAATGATTTACCTTATCAAAAGCTTTGGACAAATCCATAAATGCTACAAATGCTTTATCATTATTTTTTGTATAAGAATGAACAGTTTCTTTTAGAAGGAAACAAGCATCATTGGTTGACATGTTTGCACAAAAACCCAACTGTTTATGGCTAAAATCAAGTTTTCCTCTAAAATGTTCAATATGTGCATTTCAAATAATTTCAATATACATGATGACTGCTTTAAACTGGTCGATAATTGTTTGAATCACCGATATTTCCCTTAGTATCTTTTATTATAGGATTTATATCACCCCTAAGCAAATGTGAAGGGATATAACAGTGGCTATAACATGCATTCATAAACACACAAATATTTGCAAGTAATTGTTTGGAGGCATTCTGTAAGAGTAGAGAATGGATGCCATCCTGACCCACCCCTTTATTTAGTCTCTTTATGTAGTAATGTAATCTTTCAGCAGAAATAACAACATGAAATTTATTCCTCCTATTCCAAGTATCTTTCAGTTTATCAAGTAAACTTTGCTCTTCATTTGTGTAAGAAACGTTCTCCTTATTAAAAAATTGTTATGGAAACAATCAATAATCTTTTTAGGGTCATTTTCTCCATCGATTATATTTGAGGACTTTTGTTTATTACTTTTCTTTTTAATTTCTTTCCAGAACGCTATCATATCCTTTGATTCATATTTTTGTTGTATAGATATCGATCTCTCAAGGATTTCATTTTTTCTACAATTAGAAAGTGCTTCTTTGAACAATTTTCTACTTGTTTTCATGTTTGTGAATTCAGCAGTATCTCTCGACTTTCCATTTAATAACCATACTTTATAATTATCCTTAAAGTTAGTATACAAATCCTTAACATTTCTGTTCCATCCTGGTACTACTTTATACTTGTTTTTCTTAACAGCGTTTTAGAAAAATTCATGGGAAAAATTAAAAACAGCATTGATCAATTTCTCATACAAATCCTGGAGCTGCAACAGGTGGCCTCATGCTGGCATCCAACACTACAACACATAGTGGCTTCATATGAAATGTTCTGAAGTTCATCATCAATATTCTTATTCATATATTCGTATTCTTGAGAAGTGAGACTCCTCCAAGGTATATACTCAGCATGATTCTGCTGAACACTTTCCCTTTTTTGCTTATACATAGACAGAGTCCTAGAGATGTGAATATTCCCTGAAATAGGTAAATGATCTGATCCAACAAAGTCATATAAAATCTCTATACTATTGAAATATATATCATTACTATTTCTTCCTAATATATGATCTAACCATTTGCAATGTGAATCATTATAGGGTACAAAAGTAAAACTATCGGGGTCAAGAATGTCAAAATCCAACACGTGCAAGTTATTTCTACTACAAAAATTTATCAGGGGAGTCCACGCCTTTCCAGCAAAAGGGTCAGCATTAAAATCTCCTAAAATATAAAAAGAATCAAAATTTTCATTAGCTAATATTCGTCCTAATGTGTGAAGTCGTTGTAGGTATTCATCCATGGTTTTTGCCTCCCACGTAACACTTTTTAAATAAACATTTATTAAAATAATTCTAAAATTCCCAATCAATATTTTTAAAACAATGTAATCCTTCTCAATAATATTTGTACTTTCCACTTAACACTCTTTCTCCATAAGCATACTAATCCACCCTCACATCTCCCTGCATTAGAGACAAGACACTTCTCAGAGTAGATGGCAGGTACACCTACACCTTCATAACTTTCACTTATAAAATTAATATCACCCAATCTATCATCCAATAAAAACGTTTCCTGTAAAAATATAAAATCATAATTCTGAGCAGCAATTGAGCGAACTACATCAATATTTCTCTTTAAAGAGCAACAGTTGTAACTACAAACCTTTATATCCATCTTAGAAGAAGTATGTTCTAAAATAAAGCAGACAGTAAACTAATTCTCAGATCTCCCAGTATTTCTATTAAAATATTTATCAACAATAATATCTTCAGGCCATAAATCCGAGTTGAAGAGAGTTGCTCTGTCATTCAAGTTGATATTAACCTTAAAGGCAGAAAAATCCTTAGATAAAATTTCTAATTGACGAACATTATATACAGTGACGTTAAAGGTATTCTTTATATACTCATGGACATCTTCCGTTGTAACATCATTGTCCAGCCTACCGATAAAGACGTCGACAGTCCTCTTTACAGCCTTCAGAGTGGCGTTACCTTCACGCCTGGCGCCCACCACTCTGCTCCGTTTTCTTCTATTATCCACAAAGCTCCAATTTCTTCTCTGGTCCTGGTAGTAGTAGTAGTAGTAGTAGTAGTAGTAATAATATAGTAGTAGTAGTAGTAGTAGTAATAGTAGTAGTAGTAGTAGTAATAGTAGTAGTAGTAGTAGTAGTAGTAGTAGTAGTAGCAGTAGTAATAGTAATAGTAGTAGTAGTAGTAGTAGTAGTAGTAGTAGTAGTAGTAGTAGTAGTAGTAGTAGTAGTAACAGTAGTAGTAGTGATAATGAAAGAATAAGGAGAATATAACGATTGATATGACGATTCAGTTACTATGTGTGTGTGTTTGTAAATGAAAATAAGTTGACAGTAAATTAGTTGCCCGTCACTTAGGTTTCAACTTATTATTCCCCAACACTGTCACTTCATAGCAACGCCACTTTAAAGTTGCGCGTTCATAAGCCACATTTTTGTTCCTATTATATGATGCAAATGTATATGTATGAATATTTTAAGCCTGACTAAATTTATTTCCGTAATATTTGTGATGGAAAGTGCATTGAAAAGAGAGAGAGAGAGAGAGAGAGAAGAGAGAGAGAGAGAGAAGGGGAGAGAGAGAAGAGAGAGAGAGAGAGGAGGAGAGGAGAGAGAGAGAGAGAGAGAGAGAGAGAGAGAGAGGAGAGAGAGAGAGAGAGAGAGAGAAGAGAGAGAGAGAGAGAGAGAGAGAAGAGAAGAGAGAGGAGAGAGAGAGAGGGGAATGAGAAACTTAATATTAACTAAATGAAAGACAGTTAGGGAGAGAAATAAAATAAAGAAAATGAACTTAATATTGACTCAATTAAAGAGTAGGAGGGAATAAAGACAATGAGAAAATTCAAATTAGCTAAACGAAGAGTAGGGGAGAGAGAGAGAGAGAGAGAGAGAGAGAGAGAGAGAGAGAGAGAGAGAGAGAGAGAGAGAGAGAGAGAGAGAGAGAGAGAGAGAGAGAGAGAGAGAGAGAGAGAGAGAGAGAGAGAGAAGAGAGAGAGAGAGAGGAGAGAGAGAGAGATGAGAAGAGAGAGAGAGAGAGAGAGAGAGAGAGACACACACCTAGCCAACCCTTTGACCCCTATAAAACTGCCCCCCCCCCTTATCCAAAAAATAAATAAAAATTGGCCCTATATTTATGCTCTTCATTTTCACGTGCCTGCAAAATATTCTGCGAAAATAAGGTCTGAGTGGGAGGGGAAGGACGGGACGCAAATGAGAGGGGGAGAGGGAATGCCATGGAAATATTGAAAGAGAGGGGGAGGGAGTGGGATGAGAGGGAATGTTTTACTCTATATATTTTTTTAATCACAAAGGACTGGCCAAATGCAGAAATAAAGAGTTAACACAAAGTCCGCTTAGTTGGTAGGCCCTATAAAGAAGACAGTAAGTGAATTTAGAAGTGGAGGGTGGACCAATTTAGTTCTGGAGGTGTCTTGTTGCTCCTCTCTTGAAAAGATTGAAGTCGTAGGAAGGTGGAAAAATAGAAAAAGGGAGAAAGTTCCAGAGTTTACCATTGAAAGGGTTGAAAGAGTAAAGATACTGGTTAACTCTTGCATTAGGAAGATGGACATAATTGGGATGAAAGAGTAAAGATACTGGTTAACTCTTGCATTAGAAAGATGGACAGAATAGGGATGAAAGAGTAAAGATACTGATTAACTCTTGTATTAGAAAGATGGAAAGAATAGGGATGAAAGAGTAAAGATACTGGTTAACTCTTGCATTAGAAAGATGGACAGAATAGGGATGAAAGAGTAAAGATACTGGTTAACTCTTGCATTAGAAAGATGGACAGAATGGGGATGAAAGAGTAAAGATACTGGTTAACTCATGCGTTAGGAAGATGGACAGAATAGGGATGAAAGAATAAAGATACTGGTTAACTCTTGCATTAGGAAGATGGACAGAATAGGGATGAGAATGAGTAGAAAGTCTTGTGCTGCTATGGTGATAGGTACAAGATAATTGATATCACGATACTATCTCGATCGCCAGACCTTTCAAAAACAAATCTTGCAAATCACACGAGAGTAATTGCTACAGGGCAAAGTACGGTGATAAAGTATCTGTATGAGTTATATGGGTTGTGAAGGGAAAGGGAATAGCATCATGTAGCGTTCCTTTACAGCTTTATAAAGGAGCTGTAACAATACGGCTGGTCTCATATCGAGTTTGGTGGGATGAAAAGTGCTGACGAAGTTTTTTTTCACAACACACACCACACACCTACAACACACACACACACACTACACACAACACACACACACACACACACACAACCTACCACACACTCAACACACACAGGACACAAGACACACACCACTACACACACAAGACGACACACACACACCTACACACACAACACACACACACATCACAACACACACACACACACACACACACACACACACCACACAACACACAACACACACACACACACACACACACACACACACACACACACACACACACACACACACACACACACACACACACACACATTATCGGTCTCTCGCTATTGGCTTCGCTATCGTAATTACAGAAACTCATATTAAAAACTTACGCTGACGAAAACTCTATTATGATGACAGTCTTTGGCGATAATTATTACTCTGATATCGGAAAGTTCTGCCTCAGTGCCGTGTGTGGGGGGGGGGGAGAAGGGGGGGGGGAAGGGTTAAGGGGGTTGGGGGGGAGGGGGTGTTGGGAAGGGTAAGGGGTTTGGGGGGGGTGTTGGGTAGGGTAAGGGGGTTGGGGGGGGTGGGGAAGTAAGGGGTTGGGGGGGTGTTGGGAAGGGTAAGGGGGTTGGGGTGGGGTGTTGGGAAGGGTAAGGGGGTTGGGGGGGTGTTGGGAAGGGTAAGGGGGTGGGGGAAGGGGGGGAGTACTTAGGCATCGGCACAATGGGGTTGTACCGTGTGGTTGAGGAGTGTGCTGCTTCTCGGGTCGGGTATGCGGAGTGGGTTTCCCCCCCCTCCCCGCATGCCCTGGGGCTGGCAGCTTTCGCCCACCAGCGTGCACTGGACGGTCCGTACAGGGATAAACCGTGGCCACCGAGAGACATGTCTCTCGGTGGCCACGGATAAACCCGGTCAGGTGTCGGCCTAGGTGGCAGGCGTGCACAATTCCTGTCTTGCCCGGAGCCTCAACTGGCGGCCTTGTAAGTCCAGTGAGACTTCTGCGGGACCCGTCGAAGGTGGTTACCGACCGGGTGTGCCGACTGGGACCCCCTGGAGGGTGTGTGTGCAAGTGTCGTTATCCTTACACTTCTACGACCCTAAAGATGTATTCGTTTGAGACTAGAGAGAAGAGAGAGAGAGAGAGAGAGAGAGAGAGAGAGAGAGAGAGAGAGAGAGAGAGAGAGAGAGAGGAGAGAGAGAGAGAGAGAGAGAGAGAATTGAGGAGAGAAGATGACGAAGTACAGAGTATGGATGAGAGATGAGAGATGAGACCGGACGAGGTGAGAGAGTAGAGATTTTTTCTAGTTTGATTACTTGACAAGCTTGATGGAGATCATTTTTTAGGATTGCACTGAGATAGAATTGAGATATACCTGCGGTGTGCGAGTAATTCGGTTATTGGCTTGGGGAAAAAAAGGGGGGGGAAAAAAGGACCAAAAGAAAAGGGAGGAACCGGGG
>JACEEZ010011782.1:9033-19033 GCA_016584305.1 Chionoecetes opilio
TTGTAGAGAAAAGCTGTTTTTATTTGGTTTTGGGCGATTATTTTTGTTATTATAATTTTCTGTTGATTCTGGTTTGGAAAATATATTTTGAGTTGAAATATCACAAGTTACTGGGTGGATAGTAGTAGTGGTAGTGGTAGTAGTAGTAGTAGTATGGTAGGGGTTTAGTGGTAGTAGTAGTAGTAGTAGTAGTAGTAGTAGTAGTAGTAGTAGTAGTAGTAGTAGTAGTAGTGGTAGTAGTAGTAGTGGTAGTAGTAGTAGTAGTGTTTCTTCACCTATCTACTGGACAAAACCTACCAGATAACTATCCCCTCTTCTTCAATGACACTCAACTGTCTCCCACAATGAACATTCTAGGACTATCCTTTACTAAAAATCTGAACTGGAAATCTCACATGTCATCTCTTGCTAAAACAGCTTCTAAGAAGTTACCGTAGATAACAGTAAAGTCGCCACCTGCAGTGAAGTCGCCAGGCGCCATATATAAGGAATGATAGCCTCACTACTACTGTGTCTGTGCCACTGAAGATGATACACAGTAGTTTATATCATGACTGTATAATCTACTGTTTCAGCGTTGTTTTATGCTTTGTAGCTGCAAGTATACACCTTTAAACAATTTCACTTACGCGTTTTTTTTTTCGGGCGACGACGACAGCGGTACGACACTCAGTAAATAAACACTAGATGGCGACTTTAGTGTTGGTAGCCACTTTGTAGATATTTTTGTCATTTGTTCATTTATAGCCCTACTATGACACAGATGAAGACACAAAATGACACAGACTCTCCAGATAGCCCCTTCTAACTGTCCTGAAATCATGGATGTACAAATGTAACTATTAACGCCACCACACCTAGGTACATAACAAAGAAACGTTGAACTGGCGACTTTAGTGTTATCTACGGTAGGTAGGTGTGCTGTAAGTTCGACCCCGAGCTTGACAGACGACCTCCACAGCGGTGAGAAACAGAAAAGGTCACAAGAAGAAGAAGAAGAAGTGTTTGGCGCCAAAAAGGACACGCGAGTAAACAGTAAACACGAGAGCTCTTTCTGTGTTAATAGCGTGTTTTAAGGCCGTGATTGAGGTTAATTCGTTCACCGTGTGTTCAGGAGTCTCCCAGGGGCGTACAGACGGCTAGATAAAGGCGGTGAGTCGTGTAATAAGGGTGAAACTGTCAATGTCTCTGTTTGCCCATACGCAATGGGTTATGGAACTGTCGCCGATGGGAATTCTCGCCGAAACACCAATTTGGAACTCTCGTCGACGTGGACATGTTAACCTAACCTGGACATTGGCACCTAATTTAACCTAACTCTGACCTAACCTCTCTGAAAACGACCGCGCAACTCTCGTCCATTATTACCCAACTAACAAAACTTGGGTACGAAACAACTTGTGTACGAACTGACTGCACCCCTGTTCATTGTTAGTGGGGAGTCATTAGGGAGCTTTAAGACTCCGTAGACAGGTAGTTAGCGGGGAGTCATTAGGGAGCTTTAAGACTCCGTAGACAGGTAGTTAGTGGGGAGTCATTAGGGAGCTTTAAGACTCCGTACAGGTAGTTTAGTGGGGAGTCATTAGGGAGCTTTAAGACTCAGTAGACAGTAGTTAGTGGGGAGTCATTAGGGAGCTTTAAGACTCCGTAGACAGGTAGTTAGCGGGAGTCATTAGGAGCTTTAAGACTCCGTAACAGGTAGTTAGCGGGGAGTCATTAGGAGCTTTAAGACTCCGTAGACAGGTAGTTAGTGGGGAGTCATTAGGGAGCTTTAAGACTCCGTAGACAGGTAGTTAGCGGGGAGTCATTAGGGAGCTTTAAGACTCCGTAGACAGGTAGTTAGTGGGGAGTCATTAGGGAGCTTTAAGACTCCGTAGACAGGTAGTTAGTGGGGAGTCATTAGGGAGCTTTAAGACTCAGTAGACAGGTAGTTAGTGGGGAGTCATTAGGGAGCTTTAAAAGGAGGCTGGACAGTGTTATGGATGGGGATGAAAGGTGGATGTAGGTAGTGTTAGGTGACAGGAACTACCACGTGTAGGTCTCCCAGCCTCTTGTAGCTTCCTTATTTTCTTATGTTCTTATGTTCTTATGTTTATGGAACTGTCGCCGATGGGAATTCTCGCCGAAACACCAATTTGGAACTCTCGTCGACGTGGAAATGTTAACTTAACCTGGACATTGGCACCTAACTTAACCTAACTGATCAAGCTAACGACCAAACACTAGAATAATACCGCTGATAATAGTGTGTTGGGTGGTGCATGGCTGTACAATGAACGACGGTGCAGTCAGTTCGTACACAAGTTGTTTCGTACACAAGTTGTTTCGTACCCAGGTTTTGTTAGTTGGGTTATAATGGACGAGAGTTGCGCGGTTGTTTTCAGAGACACCGACTATTTTTTCTTGGCCTACAATAGGTGCTTGTTCTACCGTAGATAACAGTAAGTCGCCACCTGCACTAATGTCGCCAGGCGCCAAATATAAGGAATGATAGCCTCACTACTGCTGTGTCTGTGCCACTGAAGATGATACACAGTAGTTTATATCATGACTGTATAATCTACTGTTTCAGCATTGTTTTATGCTTTGTAGCTGCAAGTATAGACGGTTTACAATTTTTTACTACGCGTTTTTTTTTCGGTCCCGACGACGGACAGCGGGAGACAATCAGTAAAATAAAACTAGATGCGACTTTAGTGTAGGGTCGCCACTTGTAGATATTTTAGTCAATTTGTAATTTCTAGCCTACTATGAACAACAGATGACGACACACAAAATGAACAGACTCTCCAGATAGCCCCTTCTAACTGTCCTGAAATCATGGAGTACAATGTACACTATTAACGCCACCACACATAGGTCAACCAGACAAAAAAGTTGTCTGGCGACTTTAGTGTTGTCTACGGTACTGGAGATCGTTTATTGTTGCACAAACAAAAAATAAATTTTATTTTATTACTACTGTCTCGGTATAGGAGTGACAAGTAAGCGGCCATTTTTTACATACTTGTTTACCTATGTTTTCTCTCTTGGCCAGTCCTTTGTGATGTAGTAAAGATATAGACCTACATATAAGAATCAAATAAAGGCTAAAATAATCTGTGTGTTGCAGAGATGGCCGATGTGCAGCCTCAGTACAGCCAGAAAAACTAGGCCTACCCCCCACCCCACCCCCTACCCCCCACCCTACCACCACCACTACTACGAAGGAAGGAGGTAATACATGATACTAGTAATAATAGTAGTAGTAGTAGTAATAGTAGTAGTAGTAGAAGTAATGGTAGTAGTAGTAGTAGTAGTAGTAGTAGTAGTAGTAGGAGAGAGGTAGTGAGGGAGAGATGAGAAGAGATTAGAAGAGAGAGAGGAGAGAGAGGAGAGAGAGAGAGAGAGGAGAGAGAGAGAGAGCGAGCGAGGCGAAAGGCAGTGGTAGAGAGAGAGAGAGAGAGAGATAGAGAGATTAGAACATGTTTGAACCTGTTTATAATATTATATTTAATTAGTATTTATTTGTACAGAAAAATAAAAACAACAATGCTCCTTCTCTCTCCTCTCTCTCTCGCTCTCTTCTCTCTCTCTCTCCCTCCTCTCTCTCTCTCTCGCCTCTCTTCTCTTCTCTCTCTCTCTCTCTCTCTCCCTATCTCTCTCTCTCTCTCCCTCTCTCGCTCTCTCTCTCACTCTCTCTCCTCCCTCCCAGCATTCCCCCAGGGTGAGGCATCTCTCTCCCCAGCCCGCCCCAGCAAGTCCCCAGATTTACCGGAGGACACAGGGGGTGGGGAGTACCTTAAGGGCCTCATACCGCGTCCAGGTGAGAAACTAGCGGGAGGAGGTTATACGCTCGGAGGGTAGGAAGGAGGAAAGGAGGAAGGAAGGAAGGAAGAGACGGGAGGGAAGGGAGGGAGGGAGGGGAGGGAGGGAGGGAGGGAGGGGAGGAGAAGGAAGAAGAAGAGAAAGGAAGGGTAGGAAGGAAGGAAGGGAGGGAAGGAAGGAAGGTAGGAGGGGTAGGAAGGAAGAGAGGAAGGATGGAAGGGAAGGAAGGAAGGAAGGAAGGAAGGAAGGAAGCAAGCTATATAATTATAAACATTATTTTATCTATCAAAATTAACGTTCTCTTTCTCTCTCTCTCTCTCTCTCTCTCTCTCTCTCTCTATCCGACGCTCTCTACTCTCTCTGCTCTCTCTCCCTCTCTCTCTCTCTCTCTCATCTCTCTCTTCTCTCTCTCTCTCTCTCTCTCTCTCTCTCTCTCTCTCTCTCTCTCGCCCCCCCACACACAGATGGAGATGACCCCCTTCTCAGCGCGGAGATGGAGGAGGAGGAGAATAAATTGGAGGAGAGGAATCGCAAGGAGGAGGAAAAGATCATCTCCGATTTAAAGGAGAAAAGAGAGAGAGAGTCTTCACAGGAGCAAAGGTGTGTGTGTGGGTGTGTGTGGGTGTGTGGGTGTGTGGGGGTGGGATGTGTTGGGAGAGCGAGAGAGGTATGAGAGAAGAAGAGAGAGAGAGAGGTAGAGAGAACGAAGAGAGAGGAGAGGTATGAGAGAAGAAGAGAGAGACGAGAGTAGGAATGATTGAAGGAAGGAAGGAAGGAAAGGAAGGAAGGAAGGAAGGGAGGGAAGGAGGAGGAGGAGGATGTGTGTGTGTGTGTGTTTTCTCTCTGTGTCTGTCTGTCTCTGTGGGTGTGGGTGGGTGGGTGGGTGGGTGTGTGGGGCCTGTTTGGTGTGTTGTGTGGGTGTGGGTGTGGGTGTGTAGTCCGTGGGTGTACGGGTTCGTGGGTGTGTGGAGTGGGTGTGGGTGTGGGGGTGTGTGGGTGTGGGTGTTTTCGGTACAGTCCTCTGGCAGCAGCGTTCTTCTACCGCAAAAAAATTCCTTCCGACGACCCATTGATTTTGACAGCACTAGTTGATGTCAAATTTCAGCTCAATCCGACAGTATTTAGGAGTAGTTATACCTTAACCTTGGTGCCCCGGGTCTTGTGGTAAGAAGCAGCTCCCTTCGCTAGGGTTTGTTAACTAACTAACGCCAATTACGAATATTTAGATTACCCATAAACTAACTCTTTATAACCATTAGATTTCTCATAGACCTAACCAATTTTATATTATATTATATATATGTATGTATAAACTCTCTCTCTCTCTCTCTCTCTCTCTCTCTCTCTCTCATCTCTATCTCTCTCTCTCTCTCTCTCTTCTCTCTCTCTCTCCTCTATCTCTCCTCTCTCTCTCTCTCTCGCTCTCTCTCTCTCTCTCTCTCTCTCTCTCTCTCTCTTCTCTCTCTCTATCTCTCTCTCCTCTCTCTTTTTCGCGCTCTCTCTCTCCGCGCTCTCTCTCTCGCGCTCTCTCTCCGTATCCTCTCTCTCTCTCTCTCTCTTCTATCTCTCTCCCTCTATCTCTCATATCGCTCTCTCTCTCTCTCCTCACAGGTACAAAAGACTTATGCATCTGCTCAACAAGTCACATTCTACAGCCAGTTTCTCCTGCAGCAAATTAAAACACAAAAACGTCAAGAGGTAATGGGTGTGTGTGTGTGTGGAGTGTGTGTGTTGTAGGTGTGTGTGTGGCGTGGTATTTAGCTAGTTGGAACATAAGCGAAAATAGCTATGCCTCGTTACTGTCCCGTCTCCAAATCTACTATTAAACAGCTTGCCTTTGAAGTCTCTGAATAATTCTTGCATTAATCACTTTTGCATCAAGGTTGTTCCAGGCTTCTATGTGTGTGTGTGGTGTGTGTGGTGTGTGTGTCCCTCTTGCATGTGGTCCTTTTCAATTTCTTCTCATGACTCTTTACTTCTGTCGTCCCACACAAAACAGATCTTCCGCTAGCCATGTTTTCCAGACCCATTTGATGCTTGTACACGGCTATAGTGTGTGGTGTGTTGTTGTCGTTGTTCCCCGTGTTGTAGGTGGCGTGGGTCTTGTGTTTTGTGTGTGGGCCCATCTGGGGGGGGTGTGTGTGTGTGTGGGTGTGGGTGGCGTGGTGTGTGGGGTGTGTGTGTGATGTTGTATTAGGTGTGTGTGGGTGGGTGATCTTACTGTGATGTGTGTGTGTGTGTGTGTGTGTGTGTGTTGTAGGTGTGTGTGGTGTGGGTGTGTCGTTGTGTGGGTGTGGGTGTGTTGTGTGTTGTGTGTTGGTGGGTGTGTGTGTGGGCCCGGCCCCCCTTTGTGTGTGTGGGGTGCTGTGTTGAGGTGTGCTGTAGTGTGTGTATGAATTCAATCTATAGGGGTGGTTTCTGGCAATCCTATAGACAAAGTTTGACCCCCACCAAACCGTTAATCTTTAATCGTTAATTCACGAAGTTAAAATTTATCGTTAACAATTTACTTAGTAAACTTTGGAAACATTATTGGACTAATTAACTTCCGTTACATTTAAACTGCCGTTACATTTAACTGCCGTTACATTTAACTTGCCGTTACATTTAACTGCCGTACAAGTTAAACTTGCCGTCTACATTTACTGCGTACATTTAACTGCCGTTACATTTAACTGCCGTTACATTTAACTGCCGTTACATTTAACTGCCGTTACAGCTTTAACTGCCGTTACATTTAACTGCCGTTACATTTAACTGCCGCTTGACATTTAACTGCGTTTAATTTAACTTCCGTTACATTTAAATTCGTTTACATTTAACTTTGCGTTACATTTAACTTCCGTTATATTTAACTTCCCCCCCCTCCCTTACATTGAACTGCCGTTACATTTAACTGCCGTTACATTTAATGCCGTTACATTTAACTGCCGTTACGTGAACTTCGTTACATTTAACTGCCGTTACATTTAATGCCGTTACATTTCTAACTGCCTTACATTTAACTTCCGTTACATTTAACTGCCGTACATTTAACTGCCGTTTACATTTTAACTGCCGTTACATTTAACTAGCCGTTACATTTAACGCCGTTCATTTAACGCCGTTACATTTAACTGCCGTTACATTAACTGCCGTTACATTTAACTTCCGTATATTTAACTTCCGTTACCATTAATGCCGTTACATTTAACTGCCGTTACATTTAACTGCCGTTACATTTAACTTCGTACAGTTAACTTCCGTTACATTTAACTGCCGTTACATTTAACTGCCGTTACATTAACTGCGTTACATTTAACTGCCGTTACATTAACTGCCGTTACATTTAAACTGCGTTACATTTAACTGCCGTTACATTTTAAATGCCGTTACATTTAACTTGCCGTTACGTTTAACTGCCGTTACGGTTAAACTTCCGTTACGTTTAACTGCCGTTACATTTAACTGCCGTTACATTTAACTTCCGTACATTTAACGCCGTTACATTTAACTGCCGTTACGTTTAACTGCCGTTACGTTTAACTGCCGTACGTTTAACTTCCGTTACGTTTAACGTGCCGTACATTAATGCCGTTGACATTTAAACTTCCGTTACATTTAACTGCCGTTACATTTAACTCTCCGTTACATTTAACGGCCCGTTACATTTAATTCCGTTACATTTAACTGCCGTTACATGTAACTTCGTTACATTTAACTGCGTTACATTTAACTGCGTTACATTTAACTGCGTTACATTTAACTGCCGCTTACATGTAACTGCCGTTAAATTTAACTGCCGTTAATTTAACGCCGTACATTAACTGCCGTTACATTTAACTGCCGTACATTTAACTGCCGTGACCATTTAACTGCCGTTACATTAACTGCCGTTACATTAACTGCCGGTACATTAAACTGCGTTAATTTAACTGCCGTTACATTTAACTGCCGGTAACACAAGTCCGCTAACACAAACATTTCATAAAAACTGCTAAACGTTTAAAAGTTTCTATTATTGTCATATGTTCCCTACAGCTGTAGTGGTGGCATAGTTACCATTGTACCCGTCACTCTGGCAGCCCTGACACTACAACACTTATTAGTTTTTGTTGAGCCTTGTGTGTGTGGCAGCCTTTACAAACCTACAACAGCCTAAACTATGAAATCTGCCTTTTTTAACTAAAGCAAAACAACCTATAGTGTTTGTGTTGTAAAGCCCTTAAGGCAGCCTTCCAGGCAGCTGTTACAGTGATGGCACTTTACAAAGGGGGTTTAGGTGGTTTTAGAGCAATTTTTTTTTCTTTTTTCTAGAATAAAAATTAACGTTAACAGTTTATCGATAACTTCCGTTACATTTTTAAAGAATTAACGGATTAACGGTTAACGAAGGCAACTTTTTGATTAACGGTTAACGAAGGCAACTTTTTGATTAACGGTTAACGAAGGCAACTTTTTGATTAACGGTTAACGAAGGCAACTTTTTGATTAACGGTTAACGAAGGCAACTTTTTGATTAACGGTTAACGAAGGCAACTTTTTGATCAACGGTTAACGAAGGCAACTTTTTGATTAACGGTTAACGAAGGCAACTTTTTGATCAACGGTTAACGAAGGCAACTTTTTGATCAACGGTTAACGAAGGCAACTTTTTGATTAACGGTTAACGAAGGCAACTTTTTGATGAACGGTTAACGAAGGCAACTTTTTGATAACGGTTAACGAAGGCCAAAACTTTTTGATCAACGGTTAACGAAGGCAACTTTTTGATTAACGGTTAACGAAGGCAACTTTTTGATGAACGGTTAACGAAGGCAACTTTTTGATTAACGGTTAACGAAGGCAACTTTTTGATCAACGGCGCCACCACTGCTACTGTTGCTGTATAATATCTAACTATATATTTTCTCCCTGTGTTTAGTGTGAAATCATCTCAGAGTGAGGACAGCGAAGCCACTACTACCAGCTCCCAGTCTGATGGTGAGTAGCAGTGGTAGTAGTAGTAGTAGTTGTAGTAGTAGTTGTTGTTGTAGTAGTAGTAGTAGTAGTTATGATGTATTAAAAAAAAAAAAAAAAATAGTAGTAGTAGTAGTAGTGGTAGTAGTAGTGGTAGTGGTAGTAGTAGTAGTAGTAGTAGTAGTAGTAGTAGTAGTGGTAGTAGTGGTAGTGGTAGTAGTAGTAGTAGTAGTAGTAATTATAAAAATGCAACTTTAAAAATTACAACTTGCTGGGAAGAAATTTTTAATGATATTGCAACTCTCTCTCTCTCTCTCTCCTTCTCCTCTCTTCTCTCTCTCCTCTCTCTCTCCTCTTCTCTCTCTCTCTCCTCACTCTCTCTCTCTCTCTCTCTCTCTCTCTCTACCTCTACTCTCTCTCTCTCTCTCTCTCTCTCTCTCTCTCTTCTATCTACTCTCATCTCTCTCTCTCTCCAGATGGCAAGACGTGTTCCCAGGAGTCTCAGGGCAGCGGAGGAGGAGGAGGAGGAGGGAAGAGAAAGAGGAGGGAAGGAGGAAGAGGAGGAGGAGAAGAAGAAGAAGAAGAAGAGAAAAGGAGGAGGAGGAGGGAAGAGGAAGAGGAGGGAAGGAGGAGGAGGAGGAAGGAAGAAGAAGAAGAAGAGAGGAGCAAAAAACTGCCTAACCATATTATGAGGTTAGACGAGGATGTAGTGTTCTCTCTCTCTCTCTCTCTCTCTCTCTCCTCTCTCGCTCTCTCGCTCTCTATCGCTCTCTCTTTTCTCTCTTTCTCTCTCTCTCTCTCGGCATGATATGTTTTATTTTTTCGATAAAGTGACGAATCCATGTTTTCTCCACACACACACACACACACACACACACACACACACACACACACACACACTACACCACACACACACACCCACCCACCCACCCACACCACCCACCCACCCACCCACCACCACCCTTCCTTCTTCCTCCTCCTCCTCATCATACTCATAAATCGATTTCAATTAAACTCATCCTACCTACCCCCGCCGAATACTACTACCTCACTCATCCTACTCATCCTCCTCCTCCTGCTTATTCATCATCTTCGTCCTTCAATATATTCCTCTCCTCCTCCCTACACTCACCTCCTCCTTCCTCCTCCTCCTCTTTCTTCCTCCTCCTACTCTTCTTCCTCCTCCTCCTCCTCCTCATCCTCCTCACTCATCACTCCTCCCCTCTCCCCTCCTCCTACTCACTCTCCTCTTTTC
>JACEEZ010011782.1:24033-39033 GCA_016584305.1 Chionoecetes opilio
AAAGTACGTATTTTGATAGTTTGCTCGAAAGTACGTATTTTGATAGTTTGGTCGAAAGTACGTATTTTGATAGTTTGCTCGAAAGTACGTATTTTGATAGTTTGCTCGAAAGTACGTATTTTGATAGTTTGCTCGAAAGTACGTATTTTGATAGTTTGCTCGAAAGTACGTATTTTGATAGTTTGCTCGAAAGTACGTATTTTGATAGTTTGGTCGAAAGTACGTATTTTGATAGTTTGCTCGAAAGTACGTATTTTGATAGTTTGCTCGAAAGTACGTATTTTGATAGTTTGGTCGAAAGTACGTATTTTGATAGTTTGCTCGAAAGTACGTATTTGATAGTTTGCTCGAAAGTACGTATTTTGATAGTTTGGTCGAAAGTACGTATTTTGATAGTTTGGTCGAAAGTACGTATTTTGATAGTTTGCTCGAAAGTACGTATTTTGATAGTTTGGTCGAAAGTACGTATTTTGATAGTTTGCTCGAAAGTACGTATTTTGATAGTTTGGTCGAAAGTACGTATTTTGATAGTTTGGTCGAAAGTACGTATTTTGATAGTTTGGTCGAAAGTACGTATTTTGATAGTTTGGTCGAAAGTACGTATTTTGATAGTTTGCTCGAAAGTACGTATTTTGATAGTTTGCTCGAAAGTACGTATTTTGATAGTTTGGTCGAAAGTACGTATTTTGATAGTTTGGTCGAAAGTACGTATTTTGATAGTTTGCTCGAAAGTACGTATTTTGATAGTTTGGTCGAAAGTACGTATTTTGATAGTTTGGTCGAAAGTACGTATTTTGATAGTTTGGTCGAAAGTACGTATTTTGATAGTTTGCTCGAAAGTACGTATTTTGATAGTTTGGTCGAAAGTACGTATTTTGATAGTTTGGTCGAAAGTACGTATTTTGATCGTTTGGTCGAAAGTACGTATTTTTTTCTGTTTCATATGTTGTAATTTTTTATATTTTGTGATTTTTTAATATTTTGTTAGAAAGTACTTTTTTTGCACGAAAAGTACGTATTTGTCTGTGTTTTGATAATTTTGTATCATGCAATTTATATACAGGAGAACCTCGTTTAACCGGCATTCAAAACAACGGCAGCCTCAAAACAACGGCACTACTCGACCCAGGCTTTTTTTTTTTTTTTTTTTTTTTTTTTTTTTTTTTTTTTTTTTTTTTTTTTTTTTTTTTTTTTTTTTTTTTTTTTTTTTTTCCCCACTGATAAACTCTGGAACTCTCTTCCTGTTTCTATTTTTCCACTTTCCTATGACTTACATCTTTTCAAAATAAGAGTAACAAGACACCTCCCTCACTAAATTGGCTCACCCCACTTTTTTATTTTATTCTCTGACTGTCTTCTTTATAGGGACTGCCAACTAAGCGGCCTTTGTGTTACCCATTTTTGTTGTGCCCTTGGCCGGTTCCTTGTCATGGGAAAAAAAAAAAAAAAAAAAAAAAAAAAGATTTTGGGCGATTCCATAAGAGTAACTCTCAAAACAACGGCAAAATGAGTTATCCGGCATGCACTCCCCCCCGTGGGTGCCGGATAAACGAGGTTCTCCTGTATATATATATATTTTTTTCTCTCCCCCCCCCCCCCCCAGGTGCCCACCCTGCTCTACCACGGGCCTGAGTCCGTGCGCGTAGCCAAGAGGCGCGAAGTGAAGGAGTGTGTGTGTGTCGAGGGCTGCCCACTGCCTGTACACCCCGTGGTGATTACGTCCTATGAGGTGGGTGTGGGTGTCGTATACACCGAGTGGTGATTGGGACCGACCGACCGGTCGTTAGTAGAACTGGACGTAAGTCAGCATATGTTTTAGAAGTAAATTTTTTTTTTTTTTTTGTGGTGCACCACCCCGGGCCAACCATCACAGCCCTCAAGTGAACCTCCAGGGCCTGCCATCCGGGTCTTAGTCACTGCCTACATGCGCTATAGCCACAAATGTAAAAATATATACTGTATATATATATTACAGTAAAACTCTTATAACTCGGCACTGTATAACTCGGAATTTGATATAACTCGGCAAGGCAAAGACAAAGTTTTTTTTTTAAACCCATATCAGAGGAGGACATTGCATAACTCAGTAAGGGCCGGAGCCCCTAGCGTGCCCAGCTATAAGGGTTTTACTGTACATATATTTTATAACCTAGGGTGACTTAGGACCAGAACAACTGAGGACCAGTCGGTGGGTCCCGATCACGGTCTTAAGTGGACCAGTCGGTGTATCAAATCTTTTATAACATTAGTACTTAAGCTCACTTCCTTGATGTATATATAGATGTATATTATGTATATTGCTTTATTTTATTTTTGCCATCTTAAGATTTCATATAACTATTATTAATAATTTTACTATCATCATTCTACTACACACAATCACTTTACTTCACTACATACTACTTAACACTATCACTTATTACTACTACTACTCTACGCCCCTCTCCGCAGGTGGTCATACGGGACGCGAGGGTTCTGTCGCAGCATCCCTGGCGTTACGTATGTGTCGACGAAGGACACCGCCTGAAGAACCATAAATGTCGCCTCACCAAGTACGTAGAGAGAGAGAGAGAGAGAGAGAGAGAGTAAATAGAAAAATAATAAAAAAACATGTGGGTCTGTTTACTTAGAGAGAGAGAGAGAGAGAGAGAGAGAGAGAGAGAGAGAGAGAGAGAGCTTCACCAAGTACGTCAACAATGCTATAGTTGTTTGTGTGTGTGTGTGTGTGTTTATGGTTTCAAGGCCTCTCTTTGGTTTCAGCTTTTATGTATCTCTCTTTTGCTCTCTTTCTCTCTTGCTCTCTTTTGCTCTCTCTCTTTCTCTCTTGTTATCTCTCTCTTTTGCTCTCTAATTAAACAATCCCATATCATGTTTTCTGTGTTTACTCTCTCTCTCTCTCTCTCTCTCTCTATGTAAACAAACCCATATTTGATGTGTTTTAAAAATTATTTCTATTTACTGTGTCTGTCTGCCTCTCTCTCACACAACCCCCCCCCCCACACACACACAACCCCCCCACACACACACACAACCCCCCCACACACAACCCCCCCACACACAACCCCCCAACCCAAAACACCACAACTTCACCCTCACACCCCACACAAAAAAAATTACTAAACTCGTAAAACCCAAAACTGAAAACTGACGTAACATTCCTACAATTTCCTTCGTTCCGCAGATCTCTGAACACCTTCCCGCCCACCAACCGCCTCCTCCTCACCGGCACGCCCTTGCAGAACAGCCTGGCGGAACTATGGGCGCTCCTGAACTTTCTGATGCCAGATATATTCGATTCGCTGGACGTCTTCGAGTCTTGGTTCGACGTCAGCGAGATGGTCGGCGAAAGAAGTAACCAGCGTATTATTCAGCAGGAGAGAGAGGGCCAGGTTATATCTACACTGATGAAGGTGAGAGAGAGAGAGAGAGAGAGAGAGAGAGAGAGAGAGAGAGAGATCCCCCACCCCCCACACACACCCACACATCCCAAACACACCCACATCCCACACACACATCACCACACAACCCCACACACACCCACCCCTCCCCACACACACACACACATCCTACCATCACCCCCACACACACCCCAACACCCACCCCTCCCCCCACACACACACACACATCCTACCATCACCCCCACACACACCCCAACACCCACCCCTCCCCCCACACACACACATCCTACCATCACCCACACACACATCCCAACCCCACCACAACACACACATCCCCCACACACCCCTACACACACCCTACCTTCACCCCAACACCCCCACATCCCACCCCCCCCCCTACACACATCACCCCAACCCCCCAACACCCTCCCATCACCCCTCTCCCCCCACAGATCCTCAGCCCCTTCTTCCTCCGCCGTATGAAGAAGGACGTCAACTTAAACATCCCACCTAAGAGAGAGCTGCTAGTTTACACGCCGATGACCCCCCAGCAGATCACCCTGTACACGGCCACCCTCACCTACGACCACCACCTCTTCTCGACCCTGAAGGTAAGTAGGATGTGTGTGCAGCCTCTGTGTGCGTATGGGTGTGAGTGCGTACGTGTAAAAATGCGTACGATAACTGCTAGTGGTGGGAACTCCCTATCACCGAACCAATGGGGTGGGTTGGCAGGTGTTGAGTGCTGGGGGTGCTATGTGCCACCAAGCACCCTTCTTTGGGTCACTTCGGAGGGAGTGTAGATGGTGTTGTGAGTGAAAAGCCCGTGGCTAGGGTGTGGATGTGTCCCATGGGAATAAATGCGTGGTGGCGTGTAGGGGTGTAGCGTGTAGGGAAGGGCGTGGTGAGGTGTTGTCTTAGTGGCAGAGAGCTGTAGTCTCAAGGTGAATGGGAGTGAAAGCCATTGGTGGTGGACGGAGCCTAGTTCCTGATACGCCTTCAGCTAAACCATGCTAGCTGAGAATCTGAGTAAGCCGTGGGTGTTCGCAACTTCAGGGGGCCAAAAATGCGTCGCGCAAGCAGTATGTGCGAATGAGAGTTACTCACAAGTTACCTCATCGTCCGTGGACCCAGTTTCGGGTTCTGTAGGACCTTGCCTGCCGGGACCCTCAGTACTTGGAAGCTTATGTGTCCCTCTCTAAGCGCTACTAAGGTCGCTGCTTGAAAATTCATACGTGTGCGTAGAAAGCCTCATGTGTGTATGTGTGTGTTTACCTGTTTAAAAGAGTGTGTGTGTGTGTGTGTGTGTTTTGAAGGGGTGTACGGAGGTATGGGGTGTATTTTGGGTGGGGGAGGGTAGGGTGAGGTTAGGGTGTGTGGGGGGGGAGACAGAGAAAGAGTGTGAGTGCTTTGAATCAGGAAAAAAATTTATATGGTTAGAGGAGGAAGAGGAGGAGAGGAGGAGGAGGAGGAGGAGGAGGAGGAGGAGGAGGAGGAGGAGGAGGAGGAGAAGGAGGAGGAGAAGGAAGAAGAGTAGGAGAAGGAAGAAGAGGAGGAGGAGGAGGAGGAGAAGGGAGATGAGTCCCAAGGAGAGGTGATTTCCGCAGCGGGATGAACGGTCACCAACTTCTACACCCTTTACTCATAGTGGCTACACTTACTCAGGTGTTTGGAGGGTGATGCAGTACCCCTAGAACTGAATCTGCCGCTCAGCCTCCCTGGTTTAGGCTGATTGTTGCTGAAAAAAATTTAGGGCACCTTAATTTCGTGATTTTTTTTAGGGCTCTTTAATTTGTCGTGATTTTTTTATAGTTTTCGTTAATATGTCGTAATTTATTCTGAGTTTTTGTTAATATGTCGTCATTTTTTATTATTTTTCATGAAATTTGTCGTCATTTTTTGTTTTTTTTCTTTAATTAGTCGTAAGTTTTTGTTAATTTGTCGTAAATTTTTGTTAATTTGTCGTAAGTTTTTTTTATGGTTCGTTAATTTGTCGTAAGTTTTTCAGTTTTTCATAAATATGTCGTAACTTTTTCCTCCGTAGAATAAAGAAGAGAAAGAAAATGTGGAATACGACGTCAACGGAAGGCCGAAGCGGAAGAACAGGAGGGAGGTGGACTTCTCGCTCTTCCTCCAGAGTGGGAAGAAGGCGGAGGTGGAGGAGGAGGAGGTGGAAGAGGAGGAGGAGGAGGAGAAGCTAAGGGATTTCTTCCGAGCGAGTTTAAGGGAAAAGAGGGAGTGCTTCTTTAGGTGAGTATTGTTATGTCTCTCTCTCTCTCTCTCTCTCTCTCTCTCTCTCTCTCTCTCTCTCTCTCTCTCTCTCTCTCTCTCTCTCTCTCTCTCTCTCTCTCTCTCTCTCTCTCTCTCTCTCTCTCTCTCTCTCTCTCTCTCTCTCTCTCTCTCTCTCTCTCTCTCTCTCTCTCTCTCTCTTAGTGTAATGTTATGGTAGGTGCAATTATCATTATTATTATTATTATTATTATTATTATTATTATTATTATTATTATTATTATTATTATTGCAGTGGTACCTTGACTTACGAGTTTAATTCGTTCCTTGATGGAGCTGGTAACTCAATTTGCTCGTATATCAAAACAGTTTTCCCCGTTGAAATTAATTGAAATACCATTAATCCCTTCCAGCCCCCCAAAAAACACCCCAATTTTTTTACTGTACCTGTATGCCTGGACTGCACTCACCCTCCACCATTAGCATTCCCCAGTGTTTATACTCTTCATACACTTCTGGGACTGAGAGTGCTGTGAAGTGTGGGGCAGGTGTATCCAGCTTCTTCCCTGTGAATACAGGAGTGAGGCAAGGGTGCGTCCTTGCCCCATCACTTTTCAACGCTTGTATGGACTGGGTATTGGACAAGGTTGTAGATCAAAGTGATTGTGGAGCATCCGTCGGCAACACCAAGATCACTGATCTTGTTTTTGCCGATGATGCAGTAATCTTTGCTGAGTCGCTGGAGGTCCTGGTGATGGCTCTCGAGGCGCTGCACGAGGAGGCAGAGCCTTTGGGACTTGAGGTCTCCTGGCTCAAGACCAAGGTCCAGGTGTTTGGAGACTTACTAGATGAAGCAGTACAGTCTGTTCCTGCGTGTGGCGAGGACATTGAGATCTTGGAAAGTTTTACATACCTTGGTAGCGCAGTCCATAATGACGGCGGGTCACGTCAAGAAGCCTTACGGCGGATTGGCATAGCCCACGGTGTTATGGACTCGCTCAGCGGGAGTATTTGGCGTTGTCGGTACCTGTGCAGGAGGACAAAGATCCGGATCTTCAAGGCGCTTGTGATCCCTGTCTTACTCTATGGTTGTGAGACATGGACACTAAATAGTGACTTGAAGAGACGAATCAATGCCTTTGGTAATAAGTGTCTTCGCAGAATCACGGGGTATCGCCGGGATGATTACGTGTCAAATCGGCGATTGCACCGTGAGACTGAATCGAGGCCTATTACCTGCATAGTCCGTCAGCGCCAACTTGGGCTATACGGGCATGTGGCACGCTACCCTGAAACCGATCCTTCCCATCGGGTTGTATCTGTAAGAGACAATCCGGCGTGGAGGAGGCCAAGGGGGCGCCCACAAGGCTCGTGGCTGGGGCAAGTTGATGCTTCTTGTCGAGAGCTGCTTGGTATGGGAAAGCAGCCTGCATGGGAACTCGCGCGTGGTGACCCCCGGGAGTGGCGTCGCAGGGTGGGCGAGGCGACGCGCCCCCCGGCGTATGCCCCCAATGATGGATTGAGTGTTTATATTCTGTGTGGGTGGAACTGCCGCTAAAGGTAATGCACTCACCCTCCACCATTTGCATTCGCCTGTGTGAGCACAACACAACAGAGATGCCTCCACGGCGAGGTAACCACGTGAAGCGAACGAGTGAGACGAGGAATGCTGGGCGGATGTTGTGGCGTTCGCTGCGCCAACTAGCGGCGGCGTATCTGTGCTCGCTCGTAACAAAAAAACAAAACAAAAAAACAAAAAAAATGCTCGTAACTCGGATTTTGGCTCGCAACTCAAAGCAAAAAATCGACCGAACGACTGCTCGTAACTCGGAAAACTCGTAGGTTGGGGCACTCGTAAGTCAAGGTACCACTGTACTATTATTATTATTATTATTATTATTATTATTATTATTATTATTATTATTTATTTATGTTATGTACAAAGTGGCCAATAAATGTATCTATCAATATCAGTATCTCTCTCTCTCTCTCTCTCTCTCTCTCTCTCTCTCTCTCTCTCTCTCTCTCTCTCTCTCTCTCTCTCTCCCCCCCCCGCAGTCCCCCGGCCCCCAAGACTTCCCACGTGCGGGTGAAGCTGCAGAACAAGATGATGCAATTACGGAGGGTAGTTAACCATCCCTACCTCGTTAACTACCCACTCAATGAGGACGAATCACTCAAGGTAAGACACACACACACACACACACACACACAGACACACACACACACACACACACACACACACACACACCACACACACACACACACACACCCTTCCTTCCTTCCTTCCTTCCTTCTCTCTCTCTGTCTCTCTGTCTAACTGTCTCACTTTCACTCTCTCTCTCTGTCTCTCTGTCTCTCTCTCGACACACACACACACACACACACACACACACACACACACACACACACACACACACACACACACACACACACACACACACACACACACAAAATATTGATTGGTAAATAGCCGAGAAAATAGCCTATTCGTACATTTATACAAAATATCAATTTTCTCGACAACCATGAGGTGTTTTGACAAGCCGATGACTGCGTCCTGTAGAACACCTCAAGATGAACCTTTGTTACTGCCATAAGTTTTCCTGCGACTCAGAGTTTTGCCGCAAAATAACAAAAACCAGATTTTCGTCAATTTTGGAATATTTTTGAGCAGCCAGAAATCCGAAAATATTTTTTTGGCTAGATAATTGTAAATGTCTGGGATACAATTGTAGATCCATCCATTGACAATAACTTTTGATGGGTGAGTGTGGCTTATATAATCAGCCTATTCACCCTAATCACCCTCTGTATCTATTATATCAGCCTATTCACCCTATTTAACACAGAATCACCCTATTTCAACTATTACTCGCCCTATTTATCACAGAATCACCCTATTTCAACTGAATCACCCTATTTAACACAGAATCACCCTATTTCAACTATTAATCACCCTATTTAACACAGAATCACCCTATTTCAACTATTAATCACCCTATTTAACACAGAATCACCCTATTTCAACTATTAATCACCCTATTTAACACAGAATCACCCTATTTCAACTATTAATCACCCTATTTAACACAGAATCACCCTATTTCAACTATTAATCACCCTAATTAACACAGAATCACCCTATTTCAACTATTAATCACCCTATTTAACACAGAATCACCCTATTTCAACTATTAATCACCCTATTTAACACAGAATCACCCTATTTCAACTATTAATCACCCTATTTATCACAGAATCACCCTATTTAACACAATCACTATTTCAACTATTAATCACCCTATTTAACACAGAATCACCCTATTTCAACTATTAATCACCCTATTTAACACAGAATCACCCTATTTCAACTATTAATCACCCTATTGATCACAGAATCACCCTATTTAACACAATAACTATTTCAACTATTAATCACCCTATTTAACACAGAATCACCCTATTTCAACTATTAATCACCCCATTTAACACAGAATCACCCTATTTCAACTATTAATCACCCTATTTAACACAGAATCACTATTTCAACTATTAATCACCCCATTTAACACAGAATCACCCTATTTCAACTATTAATCACCCTATTTAACACAATCACTATTTCAACTATTAATCACCCTATTTAACACAGAATCACCCTATTTCAACTATTAATCACCCTATTTAACACAGAATCACCCTATTTCAACTATTAATCACCCTATTTCAACTATTACTCACCCCATTTAACACAGAATCACCCTATTTCAACTATTACTCACCCTATTTAACACAGAATCACCCTATTTCAACTATTAATCACCCTATTTATCACAGAATCACCCTATTTCAACTATTACTCACCCTATTTAACACAGAATCACCCTATTTCAACTATTACTCACCCTATTTAACACAGAATCACCCTATTTCAACTATTAATCACCCTATTTATTACAGAATCACCCTATTTCAACTATTAATCACCCCATTTAACACAGAATCACCCTATTTCAACTATTACTCACCCTATTTAACACAGAATCACCCTATTTCAACTATTACTCACCCTATTTAACACAGAATCACCCTATTTCAACTATTACTCACCCTATTTAACACAGAATCACCCTATTTCAACTATTACTCACCCTATTTAACACAGAATCACCCTATTTCAACTATTACTCACCCTATTTAACACAGAATCACCCTATTTCAACTATTAATCACCCTATTTATCACAGAATCACCCTATTTCAACTATTACTCACCCTATTTAACACAGAATCACCCTATTTCAACTATTACTCACCCTATTTAACACAGAATCACCCTATTTCAACTATTAATCACCCTATTTATCACAGAATCACCCTATTTCAACTATTAATCACCCTATTTATCACAGAATCACCCTATTTCAACTATTACTCACCCTATTTAACACAGAATCACCCTATTTCAACTATTAATCACCCTATTTCAACTATTACTCACCCTATTTAACACAGAATCACCCTATTTCAACTATTAATCACCCTATTTAACACAGAATCACCCTATTTCAACTATTAATCACCCTATTTAACACAGAATCACCCTATTTCAACTATTACTCACCCTATTTAACACAGAATCACCCTATTTCAACTATTACTCACCCTATTTATCACAGAATCACCTTATTTCAACTAGTAATCACCCTATTTATCACAGAATCACCCAATTTCAACTATTACTCACCCTAATCACCCTCTGTACAGGTGGACGAGGGCATAGTACAGTCCTGCGGCAAGATGCAAGTGTTAGACCAGTTACTAGAAGCTCTCTACAACAAGGGTCACCGCGTGCTACTCTTCTCTCAGATGACCACCTTGCTAGACATCCTAGAAGACTACCTCTCCCTCAGGCCACACTACAGGTAATGCTTCAAGGGTGACTGGCTTGAGTTCACCCTTGAGACTTGTTATAGGGTGAAATTTAGTGGTTTTAGTAATTTTTTGGGTGAAATTTGCCTTAGTGTTTTTGGGGGGGGAAGAAATTTGGGTGTTTTTAGTAAGTTTTAGGGTGAAATATAGGTGTCTCGAGAACTACCTCACCCTCAGACCACACTACAGGTATGACTTCAAGAGTGACTGGGTTGAGTTCACCCTTGAGACTTATATAAGGGTGAAATTTAGTGGTTTTAAGGTGAAATTTGGCTTTTTTAGTAAGTTTTAGGGTGAAAATAGTTTTTTTTGTAGGTTACAGGGTGAAATGTAGGGTTTTAGTAGTTATTAGGGTGAAATGAGGTCATATTGTGTAGGTTTTAGCGTGAAATATAGCTAATTTTAGTAAGCTTCAAGGTGAAATTAGGGTGTCTCGAGAACTACCTCACCCTCAGACCACACTACAGGTATGACTTCAAGGGTGACTGGGTTGAGTTCACCCTTGAGACTTATATAAGGGTGAAATTTAGGGGTTTTAAGGTGAAATTTGGGTTTTTTAGTAAGTTTTAGGGTGAAAATAGAGTTTTTTTGTAGGTTACAGGGTGAAATGTTGGGTTATAGTAGTTATTAGGGTGAAATATAGGTAGTTTTGTAGGTTTTAAGGTGAAATTTGGTCACATTGTGTAGGTTTTAGCGTGAAATATAGCTTTTTAGTAAGCTTCAGGGTGAAATTAGGGTGTCTCGAGAACTACCTCACCCTCAGACCACACTACAGGTATGGCTTCAAGGGTGACAGGCTTGAGTTCACCCTTTAGACTTATTTAAGGGTGAAATATGGATGTTTTAAAGGTGAAATTTACTGTTATCATGTTTTTTGTAGGGTTTTTAGGGTGAAATTTGGCTGTTTTTGGTAAGTTTTAGGGTGAAATAAGGTAGTTTTCAGTAGTTTTAGGGTGAAATAAGGTAGTTTTCAGTAGTTTTAGGGTGAAATAAGGTAGTTTTCAGTAGTTTTAGGGTGAAATAAGGTAGTTTTCAGTAGTTTTAGGGTGAAATAAGGTTGTTTTCAGTAGTTTTAGGGTGAAATAAGGTAGTTTTCAGTAGTTTTAGGGTGAAATAAGGTAGTTTTCAGTAGTTTTAGGGTGAAATAAGGTTGTTTTCAGTAGTTTTAGGGTGAAATAAGGTTGTTTTCAGTAGTTTTAGGGTGAAATAAGGTTGTTTTCAGTAGTTTTAGGGTGAAATAAGGTAGTTTTAGGGTGAAATAAGGTAATTTTAGGGTGAAATAAGGTAGTTTTCAGTAGTTTTAGGGTGAAATAAGGTCGTTTTTAGGGTGAAATAAGGTAGTTTTCAGTAGTTTTAGGGTGAAATAAGGTAGTTTTCAGTAGTTTTAGGGTGAAATAAGGTAGTTTGCAGTAGTTTTAGGGTGAAATAAGGTAGTTTTTAGTAGTTTTAGGGTGAAATAAGGTTGTTTTCAGTATTTTTAGGGTGAAATAAGGTAGTTTTCAGTAGTTTTAGGGTGAAATAAGGTAGTTTTCAGTAGTTTTAGGGTGAAATAAGGTAGTTTTTAGTAGTTTTAGGGTGAAATAAGGTTGTTTTCAGTAGTTTTAGGGTGAAATAAGGTAGTTTAGTAGTAAATAAGGTAAAATCACCGTAATTCACCCAAAAATCACCCAAAAATCACCCAAAATCACCCTAATTCACACAAAAATCACCCTAATTCACACAAAAATCACCCTAATTCACACAAAAATCACCCTAATTCACACAAAAATCACCCTAATTCACACAAAAATCACCCTAATTCACACAAAAAACACCCTAATTCACACAAAAATCACCCTAATTCACACAAAAATCACCCAAAATTCACCCGTCACCCATAACTCACCCATAACTCACCCGTCATTCACCCATCGCCAGGTACCGGAGACTGGATGGCAGCCGCAGTCTTGAGGAGCGCCAGAGTGACATCCGGGACTTCAACGCCGAACACTCGCGTGACTTTCTGTTTCTGCTGAGTACCCGCGCCGGGGGACTGGGGGTGAACCTGGCCTCGGCGGACACTGTTATCATCTACGACAGTGACTGGGTGAGTGGCGGGTGTATGGGGGAGGGGGTGGGAGGTAGGCATGGGTGTATGGTGGGTGGGTGGGTGGTTTTTTTTTGGGGGGGGGGGGGGAATCCTCTTTTTTACCACTACAACTGTGAATTCAACTGTGATTCAACCACTGTGATCATCTACGACAGTGACTGGGTGAGTGGCGGGTGAAATATAAGTTGTTTTACGGTGAAATTGGTTGTTTTGAGTAGAATATAAGGAATATCTGGAAGTATCATGTCATTGTGAAGTGGCTGAAATAGGGACTTCTAATCATTGTAACTGAAAACTGACGCCAGATTCGTGTTCAGCATGCCCGATAACTGATAGCAAATTATTTTCAACCAAATATTTTTCAAATTTTTTGGCAAATATTGCAAGCGATTTTTTTTTTAAATCACGTTTTTGTCAATAACTAAAAAACTATGGCAGATAAATGCAGGAGGTAAAAACATAAGTATGCAGTAGATCAAGGGCTATCATTTGGCGTAAAGCAAAAAAATATTGATTGGTAAATAACCGAGAAAATAGCATATTCGTACATTTATACAAAATATCAATTTTCTCGACAACCATGAGGTGTTTTGACAAGCCGATGACTGCGTCCTGTAGAACACCTCAAGATGAACCTTTGTTACTGCCATAAGTTTTCTCTCTCTCTCTCTCTCTCTCTCTCTCTCTCTCTCTCTCTCTCTCTCTCTCTCTCTGTCTGTCTGTCTGTCTGTCTGTCTGTCTCTGTCTCTGTCTCTCTCTCTCTCTCTCTCTCTCTCTCTCTGTCTCTCTCTCTCTCTCTCTCTCTCTCTCTCTCTCTCTCTCTCTCTCTCTCTCTCTCTCTCTCTCTCTCTCTCTCTCTCTCTCTGTCTGTCTGTCTGTCTGTCTGTCTGTCTGTCTCTCTCTCTCTCTCTCTCTCTCTCTCTCTCTCTCTCTCTCTGTCTGTCTGTCTGTCTGTCTGTCTGTCTGTCTGTCTCTCTCTCTCTCTCTCTCTCTCTCTCTCTCTCTCTCTCTCTCTCTCTCCCTCCCTCCCTCCCTCCCTCCCCCCCCAAAACAATAACATTAAAACAACCTTCCCAACAGAACCCACAATGCGACCTTCAAGCTCAAGATCGCTGTCACCGCATAGGCCAAAACAACCCCGTCTTGGTGCTACGCCTGATCACGGCTTCAAGCATAGATGAACGCATAGTAGAGCGCGCAGCAAGCAAACGCAAGCTGGAGAAGTTGATAATACAGTCTGGAAAGTTTCAAGCCGCAAGCCAGAGAGAGAGAGACTTCAAGAAGGTTTTAGATGAAGAGGAGTTGATGGTTTTGTTAAGGGAGAGAGACCATGAGAGGGAACATAGGGCTGGGATGGGCCATGGTAAGTGTGTGTGGGTGTGTGTGGGGGTGGGGTGTGTGTGGGGGGTGGGTGGGTGGGGGGGTGGGGGAGAGAGAGAGAGAGAGACAAACAGAAATAGAGAGAGATTGAGTGAACCTTAGACAGAGAGAGAGAGTGAACCTTAGACAGAGAGAGAGTGAACCTTAGACAGAGAGAGAGTGAACCTTAGACAGAGAGAGAGAGAGAGAGAGAGAGAAATAGAGAGATTGAGTGAACCTTAGACAGAGAGAGAGAGTGAACCTTAGACAGAGAGAGAGAGAGAACCTTAGACAGAGAGAGAGAGAACCTTAGACAGAGAGAGAGAGAGAGAGAGAGAAATAGAGAGAGATTGAGTGAACCTTAGACAGACAGAGAGAGAGTGAACCTTAGACAGAGAGAGAGTGAACCTTAGACAGAGAGAGAGAGAGAACCTTAGACAGAGAGAGAGAGAACCTTAGACAGAGAGAGAGAGAGAGAGAGAGAAATAGAGAGAGATTGAGTGAACCTTAGACAGACAGAGAGAGAGTGAACCTTAGACAGAGAGAGAGTGAACCTTAGACAAGAGTAGAGAGAGAGAACCTTAGACAGAGAGAGAGAGAACCTTAGACAGAGAGAGAGAGAGAACCTTAGACAGAGAGAGAGAGAACCTTAGACAGAGAGAGAGAGAGAACCTTAGACAGAGAGAGAGAGAACCTTAGACAGAGAGAGAGAGAGAACCTTAGACAGAGAGAGAGAGAAACCTTAGACAGAGAGGAGAGGAGAGAGAGAGAGAAATAGAGAGAGATTGAGTGAACCTTAGACAGACAGAGAGAGAGTGAACCTTAGACAGAGAGAGAGTGAACCTTAGACAGAGAGAGAGAGAGAACCTTAGACAGAGAGAGAGAGAACCTTAGACAGAGAAGAGAGAGAGAGAAATAGAGAGAGATTGAGTGAACCTTAGACAGACAGAGAGAGAGAGAACCTTAGACAGAGAGAGAGTGAACCTTAGAC